>JAWZYT010006515.1:0-22500 GCA_034508575.1 Petrolisthes manimaculis | reverse complement strand
TTCACTACTGTACTACTAATATATTACTCCCTTATTTACCCAAGTCTCATTTATTGTCAAGCTGTATGGAATCGTGACAGTAACGAGGCATTGATCCCCTTAAGGTGGTAGTTCTTTTTTGGTACATTGGAGTGCCTTAATTACTCCAAAGTATGCTAGGAAACAGGACCAGAAGAGCAAAAATAATGGGGTTCTGTTGCTTGGAATAGTATGGAGAATTCAGTTGCTCCAGATTTACCAACACAGAACTTCCCCCCTTAAGAGACCATGGGATGTAGTCAGAAAATTGAAGGTTAGCGAGTGCTTCAAACATTGCCACGAAACACCAATCTATATTGAAGGAGCTTGTTTCGTGGCACAGTCAGGAGTAATCAGAAGCAACCAAGTCTCATACACGATCACAGGGTCCTTCATAACAATACAAACACGGTCTATACGAACAATTGCGGGACTTCGAATTCATGACCACACCCACGGTATACTTTTAGAGATATCCATTTTATATACATCTTACAGTATATACATCTTAAAACTCCCATATATAATAACTGTTACAAACGCGACAATTGTTTTTAAGTTGTTAAATGACTTATTAGATAGTGTAGTGAAAAGTATTTTAGTAATATCCATGCATAACAATTCCTAACAGACTCGTAATTACTCCTACCTTTACCTAACACGAACAGTCTGAAGTACAAACCAAACAAACACTACAAACAAACCTTTAAAACAAACATGAAGAAAAACATTATTTCCTCGTACACAAATAACTGAGTACCAATATACTGTACATTAGAATTTCTATATACTGTACATTAGAATTTCTATATACTGTACATTAGAATTTCTATATACTGTACATTAGAATTTCTATATACTGTACATTAGAATTTCTATATACTGTATATTAGAATTTCTATATACTGTATATTAGAATTTCTATATACTGTACATTAGAATTTCTATATACTGTACATTAGAATTTTTATATACTGTACATTAGAATTTCTATATACTGTACATTAGAATTTCTATATACTGTACATTAGAATTTCTATATACTGTACATTAGAATTTCTATATACTGTACATTAGAATTTCTCCTAAATTTTCATCACCTTTTAATTTTTGTACAGTATATTAATTTTGTGTTTAGTTTTCGACAACATTTATCCTTGTACATACATAGTATTTCACGTTATTTTATAATTTATTATATTATTCTATGTTTTGTCTTCTGACTTGAAAATTTCTCTAGATAATATTGCTACTTTTAATACCTCAAGGGCTTTATAACAAATACCTGTATAGTGTATCTAACTACCCACGCACCACTCGTATTTGTCTATCTATCTATCCATCTATTTATCTATCTACCTACCCACCCACCTCTCGTATTTAACTATCTATCCATATTTATCTATCCATTTATCCACACACCAATCGTATTTTTCTATCTATCTATCTATCTATCTATCTATCCACCTATCGTATTTAACTATCTATCTATATTTATCTATCCATCTATCCACCCACCTATCGTATTTATCTACCTATCTATCTATCCACACACCAATCGTATTTTTCTATCTATTTATCCATCTATTTATCTATCTACCCATCTATCCACCCACCTATCGTCTGTGTCTTATCTATATACCGAGATTCAGATGCACAAGATTTAGTTAAGGGGTTAATACACTTTTGGTACATTAGAGCATCTTGATTCCTCCAAAGTATGCCACGTAACACCACCAGATACGCGAAAATAATGTTGGCCTGTTGCTTGCTTGCTTGCTTGCTTGCTTGAAAATTATATGGAGGAATCAGAGGCTACGAATTTACAAACACTGTCTTCCTATCCCCTTAAGGTAGAGTTTTGGCAATTTTTTGGAGACAATGATTCCTCCAAAGTATTCCCAGCAACAACAGGAATGAATCTGGTCCTGTTTTACATCAACAGGAATTAAGTTTATCATTATAATTATACACTATATTTCCATAAGGTTTTAATTAAGAGGATAGTACACTTTTGCTACAATGGAGAGCCTTGATTCCTCCAAAATTTATCAGGAAACAGGACCAGATGAGCCAAAATAATGGTGTCCTGTTGCTTGGAATAGTTTGGAGGGATCGGTTACTCCAGATTTACCAAAAGTACACTACCCCCTTAATTGGTTCTTGTGCCTGTCTGTGGTCTGGTAGAATATTCAGCCATCTTGTTTACATTGGTCTATCGATGCTTTTTCTGGATTCGTAACCTTTTTATATACTTTTTTTTTCTCTCTCTCTTATATACCTTCCCACCATTCTCTCTCTCTCTTATATATACATTTCCTCCTCTCTCTCTCTCTCTCTCTCTCTCTCTCTCTCTCTCTCTCTCTCTCTCTCTCTCTCTCTCTCTCTCTCTCTCTCTCTCTCTCTCTCTCTCTCTCTTTGTGTCCGGTTCTCCACCTTATATTTATCCAGTGTTCATACAGTAATTCATTCTTGAATATTAATTATTTCATGTTTATTCATCTTCTCATTATATCACTCTTTCGTGTTGATTAATTCACTCTCATTAATTCAATCTTTCGTGTTTATTCATTCACTGTCATTATTCACACGCATTTAATATCTCACTCTCATTATTCAATCCCTCTTTTATTCATATTCATCTTTCTCATATACCTCCCGCCTTCACCACCACTTTCTTCTCCTCCCTCATCTCTCTCTCTCTCTTTCTCTCTCATTATTCATTCTCTCATTTATTCATTCATCCTCTCATTTCACTCTCGTCCCCTCCCCACCCACCCACACACCACTCCCTTACCTTCCCTTCCCATCCCTTCCCCACCCACCACTCCCTTCCCTTCCCCTCCCTTCCCCCACATCATCAACCTTTCCAATCCCAGTATAGCAAAGTAATGTGGAAATATGGTGAGCATGGGGCCGTATAAATATGCACGCGGCCCGGGTGTAAAATAAACGGGCAGCATGTTTGGCGAGCACTCGTGTCATCGATATGGTCTCAATCAAGAGTAAAAACATATAGAGGGAAAAAATTACTGTATGTGTGTACTGTACTATATGTTGTCTCTCTCTCTCTACACTCTACAGGGACGTGGTGTAGGTGGAAGACTTGGATGGAATGACGGTGTTCTATTATAATATTAGGTGGTTGTTAGGCTATTATTGTTATTATTATTAGTGTTTTTATTATTATTATTATTATTATTATTATTATTATTATTATTATTGGACTACTACTACTACTACTACTACTACTATTAGTATTATGTTTTATATTGTGTTCAGCTATAATTAAGGGACCCAGTGATGTAGTCAGAAATTTGGAGTTATACGAGTCCTTCAAATATTGTCAGGAAACACCACCCATATGGAATGAACTTGTTTCATAACATGGTCAGGAGGAATCAGAAGCCTCCAGTCTTCATACACGATCAAATGGTCCTTAAAAAACGAGTCAGATTGTACAACAACAACAACAACAACAATAACAGTACGACAATACTTATTTTAGGTTAGGTTAGGTGAGGATGAATTTGGTTATAGGTAAGGTAGATGGAGTATGCTGCAGTAAGGTTAGGGTAGGGTAGGGTAGGGTTGAGTTGGGTTGGGTTGGTTAGGGTTGAGTCGAGTTGGGTTGGGTTGGATTAAGTTGAGTTGAGTTGAGTTGGGTTGGGTTGGGTTGAGTTGGGTTGGGTTGGATTTAGTTGAGTTGGGTTGGGTTGGGTGTGGGTTGGGATAGGTAGGATTGAGTAGGGATGAGTTGGGTTGGGTGTAGGTTGGGATAGGTAGGGTAGGATAGAGTAAGGATGGGTTGGGTTGGTTTCATTGTGGTTTAGTTTTTTATATTTCTTATACTGTTGGAAAATTGATGGGTCAGTTGTTGTTGTTGGTGTTGGTGTTGTTTCTGTTGTTATTGTTGTTGTTGTTGTTGATGTTCTACTAATATTCCAAACCATTATCTCATCAGTATAGTAGATTTGTTTCTCTCTTCGGGAAATTGGAGGGCCACTGATTCCTCCAAACTATGTCATCTCATTTCCCATCACCAGAATCCCCTCTTAAGGTCAGACAGGCTTAGGGCACAAGTAAGTACAGTACGTTGCTAGGGCCAGGATCACACACACATACACACACACATACATATACATACATACACACACACACATACATATACATACATACATACACACATACACACATACATACACACACACACATACATACATACATACATACACACATGCATACACACACATACACACATACATACCTAAATACATACATACACATACACACACATACCTACATACATACACACACACACAGTCAATTAACTAATATTCACTACTACCACACATATATTTACATCCCCATCTGTACACGCCTACAGGAAGTGAGTGAAGTGAATATAATAACAATAATAATAATAATAACAGGAAATGGAAAAAATATATATAAAACTAAATATAATAACTAAAAAAAAAATATATATATATATATAAATATAAAATAGAGTGTGTATGTGTGTGTGTGTGTGTGTGTGTGAAGTGGGCCCCGATACTCCAGCAGATGAGATATTTAATCAAGGAAATTGAAAAAGCTCATTCCATTCAACAGGTGCTAATGGTACTTGAAAAAAGGAATACAATTAAGCATATTGGTACAGGGTCTGGCGGCGGTCTCTCAGTCCAGCCCAGAGACATTATTATATCCAAGTCTACAACACTACGGGGATCTGGGTGTATGTAGGCTACAGTCACGAGTCATCTTCATTTAAGGAGGTGCGGGAATAGGGGGACAGGTTTGGGGGGATTTACAGGGGTGCGTGGGTTTTTGGGGTGTGCAGGACTAGGGGGACAGGCTTGGGTGGGTTAGGTTAGGGGTTTGTGGGAATAGGGGACTGGCTTTCTACCCCCCTAAGCCTGACCCCTTATTCCCGCACCCCCCAAACCCCCCCAAGCCTGTCCCCCTATTCCCACACCCCCTTTAAAGTGATGGCCTAGTGTCTCCTCCAAGTTATGCCACGAAACAGATCCCCAATTAGAAACACTGGGGTCGTCTGTTTCCTGGCATTGTTTGGAGGAATCAGTAGCCCTCCAATTTACCAACAAGAGATTCCTCCCTTTAATTAAATAGCCTATAAGTACAGTTGCCAAAAAAGGTATTGCGACAAATCTGGATAGAACTTCATAACCATAGTAATATCCACAACTATTTGTAGGGACTATAAGCATGTATAACAGAAGGAAATATACATATCCTTCTGTAATACATACTTATAATCCCTACAAACAACTAATGATATTAATATATTTAATGTTGTATCAATAGTTGTCGCAATACCTTTTTTGGCAACTGTACAAAGGTGCATGTTGTTGAAGTTTGGAATCCTCTCACAAACCATTGAACCCTTTTTACAACTCATAATTATCCTGTGTGTCTCAATGGTCTTGTTGGTGTTGGTGTAGTTCCCCATCATGTAGGCAATGTGAAGCAACACCTCCTACATCTACTACTGTATTACTTTATAGGGTTCGTGACTGTACATACTTTCTGCACGGGGAGATGATATATTGTTTACTACATTACATTACATTACATTATTTTAATATTACCTACTCAAGATGTAAACCAATTTTACTGTGCTCTGATATTATAGAGTAAAAATATAAAAAATATAAAAACAAAAATGGCCCGTAAAAATATATCCCCCAAAGAATGAAATTGTTACGTGACGTCAAATGAGACTCTTACGATTTTTAATAAAGGGTAAGAAAAGTTGGGATTGATTGATTGATTGATGGATATTAGGCGCCGCAACATCGAGGTCCTATAGCGCCAGAAAAAAAGTGATAGAGAGGTTAAAATGTTGAGATAGATCAAGGGACGCTACATAGAGAAAGAATAAACAAAAAAGATGTTAATTAAGTGATTGTGGAGATGTTATTTAAAAAGATGATTACTATTGAAGAGAGGTGTCTGGCCTGCCTCTATTAATACACTCTGTCCTCATGAACCCTACCCTGACCTGACCTGACCTGACCTGACCTGACCTATTCTGCCCTATCATGTCCTGTCTTATCTTATCCTGATCTGTCCTTCCTTTAATTAGCAACAAGGAAATAGATGCAATAATAGAATGATGATGATTCTTACACCTGAAATAAATCAAAACAATATACTTTGGAAAAAAAAAAAAAAAAAAAAACTACAACCGAACAGACTAAAATTTTAAAACATATTTCACGACGACTAATAAAACTAACACTAACACTACCCGAACTATGATACAGAAATGAAAGCGTTATATATTTATTCATGGCCAGACTCATCTATACTATGCTGTACCTACCCACGTGTTTATCTATCTATTTATATGCATGCATCTCAATCACGCAGGGGGGACATTTGGGTATATAGCCGTACATACATACATACATACATACATACATACATACATACATACATACATACATACATACATACATACATACATACATAGCTACATGCATGGATATATTAAGTAATTGGATACAGGAGTGGTGGCAATGATTTGAGCTGCAAAACGAACCCGGTGTGAAATCCAATATCATCACCACCATCACCACCATCACCACCACCACTATCACCATTACCACTATCACCATCATCACTATCACCATTACCACTATCACCATCATCACCACTATCACCATTACCAACACCACTACCATCACCACCAACACCAGCAACACCACCAGCACCATCCCCATCATCAACACCACTACCAACACCACCAACACCATCATCACTACCATCACCACTACCATCGTTATTTACTTTTGTACACTCGAGTTGCAAGTAGCTCTGTGCTTTTGGGTTCCAGCATCAGAGGAATATTCAAAGTAGAGAAAGAGAGAAAACAAATGATTCTACCTAGGCCTATTTCTAGTGGTATAAGACACTACATAGGCCTATTTCTAGTGGTATAAGACACTACATAGGCCTATTTCTAGTGGTATAAGACACTACATAGGCCTATTTCTAGTGGTATAAGACACTACATAGGCCTATTTCTAGTGGTATAAGACACTACATAGGCCTATTTCTAGTGGTATAAGACACTACCTAGACCTATTTCTAGTGGTATAAGACATTACCTAGGCCTATTTCTAGTGGTATAAGACACTACCTAGGCCTATTTCTAGTGGTATAAAACATTACATAGACCTATTTCTAGTGGTATAAGACACTACATAGGCCTATTTCTAGTGGTATAAGACACTACCTAGGCCTATTTTTAGTGGTATAAGACACTACATAGGCCTATTTCTAGTGGTATAAGACACTACATAGGCCTATTTTTAGTGGTATAAGACACTACATAGGCCTATTTCTAGTGGTATAAGACACTACCTAGACCTATTTCTAGTGGTATAAGACACTACCTAGGCCTATTTCTAGTGGTATAAGACACTACCTAGACCTATTTCTAGTGGTATAAGACACTACATAGGCCTATTTCTAGTGGTATAAGACACTACATAGGCCTATTTCTAGTGGTATAAGACACTACATAGGCCTATTTATTATATCCTACAGATTCCTCCAAACTATATGTACAGGGGAACAGACTACACTACTTCAAATAAATGAGCAAGGAAGATCTTTTAATTTATAGCATTTTGACATCCCACCAATGCTGAATTCAGGACCCTGTGATCGTGTGTGTATGTGTGGGAATTGGAGGCTTCTAATTTCTCCTAACTCTGCCACGAAACAAACTCCTTCCATATAGGTTGGTGTTTCTAGGCAATATTTGAAGGACTAGTACTAATCATTTGATACAGTCAGACATAAGAACTTGCTAGATATTCTGCATAACCTCAACATCGACACCAAAGATCTGAGAATCATAAGGAACCTGTACTATGAACAGACCGCAGCAGTGAGAGTAGGACAAGAACTTACAGAGTGGATAAGAATTAGAAGAGGTGTGAGACAGGGTTGTGGCATGTCGCCAGACCTCTTCTCAATATATGGAGAAATGATAATGCGAGACCTGGAATCATTGGAAGGTATAAACATCGGAGGAAAAAACATAAATAATATAAGATACGCAGATGATACAGCTCTGATTGCAGATTCTGCAGAGAAGTTACAAGAACTTATATATGCAGTCAATAACTCAAGTGAGGAGATGGGATTAAAGATAAATAAAGCAAAAACATATTGTATGGTTATAACAAAAAAGAAAGTAAAACCAGTTTGCCACCTTTTTATAGGACAAGATAGAATTAAGCAAGTGCAAAAGTTTAAATATCTGGGAAGCACTATTACAGAAGACGGCAGGTGCGAATGTGAAATAAAAAGGAGGATTGGAATAGCAAAGAATGCTTTTCAAAAAATGAAGAATCTTCTCACAAACAGACGCCTATCCATAACAACTAGAATAAGAGCAATAAAGACATATACATGGTCTACAATGCTTCACGGATGCGAAAGTTGGACAATTAACAAAAAAATGGAAAAACGATTGGAAGCAATGGAAATGTGGTGCTGGAGAAAAATGTTGAAAGTTAGTTGGACAGAGAGAAGAACAAATAACAGCATCTTAGAAACAATTGGGATAGAAAGGGAACTGATAAAAATCATAAGAAAACGACAACTGGGATTTTTGGGGCATGTGATGAGACAAGATGGACTAGAAAATCTTAGTATAACAGGAAGAATACAAGGGAAACGGAGCAGAGGAAGACCTAGAGAGAAGTATATGGATGGAGTGAAACGATCTATAGGAGTTGGAATACCGACTGGACATGTGCTGCAGAAGGCCAGGAACCGAGAGGAGTGGAGGTCCAAAATCGCCAACGTCAGTGATGGCAGGGCACGATAGAAGAAGAAGAAGTACTAATACCTCCTATTTTCTGACTACATCACAGGGTCCCTTAATTAAAACGTTTACTACAACCATCACTATTCTATCACCAATATTTTTTTCGTCTCTTGCTATCACTACTTCTGCCCTACGCTTTTATCTTCCCCTCACCCCAACCCAAACCTCCACTTCGCCTCCCATATCCTCTGCCAGGGAGAAAAAATATATTGATAGTGATGATAAAATGATGATGAAAGTGGTGACAGGTGGTGGTGGTGGTGGTGGTGGTACCCTAGCCTCCTCCCCCTCCTCTCCCCCTTCCTCCTCCTCCTACCTTCCTCCTCCTCCTCTCACCCACGTCTTTCTCTCCAGTGTACAGATTGAAACAAAAGTCGTGTGCACTGCCACCAGTTGTCAGTTTTATCCTCTGAGTTGGTGATGGTGGTGGAGTTATCTTTTATTGTATTATATTGTTATGGTCTTCGTTATTATTATTATTATTATTATTATTATTATTATTATTATTATTATTATTATTATTATTATTATTATTATTATTATTATTATTATTATTATTATTATTACTATTATTACAATTATAATTATTATTATTATTATTATTACTATTATTACAATTATAATTATTATTATTATTATTATTATTATTATTATTATTATTATTATTATCATTTTTATCATCAAGCTCATCTCCCAACTATGGGTTTCGTGGGAACTCTAGCCTCGTTATGTGACAGCCTCTACCTTCCTACCCACTCACCCTTTCCTACCCCGTTATTTCATTTATTTATATATTTTTTATCACCGGCCAAGTATGACTCTCGTGGGATTCCTACAGAGGGGTTATAAAGCAGCCTCTACTCCACCTATACCTACTCCACCATCCTTCATTATCCACAACACTATAATAAATATCTCCATCATTACATCTGTCCCTGCATCCACCATCACCCACCATCACTACCATCCTTCATCATCCACAACACTATAATAAATATCTCTATTACATCTAACCCTGCAACCACCACCACTATCACCCACCATCATCACCATCACCCACCATCATCCATAACACTATAACCCTGCATCCATCATCACCCACCATCATCACCCATCATCATCATCCATCAGAAACATCCTCCTCATCCAATCCTACATTATAATCAGCCTCTTCCAACAATATAATAATAAATATAAAAAATAAAATAAAATACAATGAAATCTTTCTATGCTCTTGAAAGATCTGTCTGTCATGTTTTCTGACAAATGTTTTGATGGCTTAAGGTGTTATTTCTCTTTTATTACATTGGAGTACCTTGATTCCTCCAATGTATGCTAGGAAACAGGACCAGAAGAGCAAAAATAATGGTGTTATGTTGCTTGGAAAAGTTTGGAGGATTCAGTTGCAACAGATTTACCAACACAAAATTTCCCCTATAAGGTGGCAGTAAATACAATGCTGTTGGTAAATCTGGAGCAACTGATTCCTCCACAAAACTATTCCAATATTCCAATACTAAAATTATACTACCCCTCCCACCCTTGTTTTTAAATTAAGAATCAAGACACTAAAATGTACCAAAAGTATATCAGTCCCTTTATTTCCATTATTTATTTATTTTTGATGTTTTTTATTTTTTTCTTCATAATCTAGGCGCTCCAAAGTACCAAAAACATTCATTCTACACTATTATGGGTTTTTTTCTGTCAGTGCAGCTCAGGCCACGTGGCTCCCCAACTCTAAATAACTCTGGACATTTCAGCTATTCTGCAACTTTCCATAAAAGTCTTCCAGTGCCTTAATGACTTTCTCTCTGAATTAATTTACTTTCCAAGAAAATCCTTCATAGCAAATATCTGGTGTTTGAGCAAATCTCTGACTCTTGTTACTTTTTATACTAACTGTGTTTTATTTATTATGTCTTGTAAAGATTACTTACTGTCTTAACCTTTCCATAATACACGATAGTTATTTTAGGCAAGAACATTTTTTAAAAATAAATTACAGGTCTACTGATTTCTGTATATTATGGATCAATTCCACAGTCATATTCGTATGTTATCTTCCTAATCAACCACATTTGTAGTATATTGTAGTATTTTGCGATTACTCGATCAGAGATGAGGGTAGAGCACGGTAAGGAATTGTGATAATAGATAAATCAAACAGCGATTTCATAGAGAGCCAACTGACCTTAAAATAAGTAATAACGCGTTTTCCACTCAAGCAAAATTATACGCAATATTGTTCGGACTCAAAGAAACTAGTGAAGGTGAAGGAGACGTATGTTTGCTGGTACATTGGAGTGTCTTGATTCCTCCTAAGTTTGCCAGGAAACAGGACCAGATAAACAAAAATAATGGTGTTCTGTTGCTTGGAATAGTTTGGAGGATTCAGTTGCTCCAGATTTACCAACATAGAACTTCCCTCTTAACAACACAACACCTGTACTGGCAGACATAATCAGTCAGTCCAGGGCTGTCCTCCACCAAATCAAACAGAACGACAGAAACATATATAGTATTTACATGGATACCATCTCATGTTGGGATACCAGGTAATGAAAAAGGCACAGAAAAAGAAGAAATATATGCAATATGCCAGGACTTTAAGGTTGATGAAAACTATTATAAGAATAAAACAGCAGGAAGAGGAAAAACAAAGAATGGAGTAGCAACACTCACCTATAGAGTAAATGAGACACTACGCTAATATTACTCAAAGAACTCATTATACGGATGTGAGATATAAAAGTAAGTGGCAATACTCGGTGTGTGCTAGATTCAGGTTATATGGTTACAGATATCTATGGCAGCTTGGAGTGAATATACCAGAAGAAAAAACATATACTGTAGACTCTGTAATGAACTCAGAGCCCACACCCTGTAACACTATATATGTCCTCCACTGCACAACATTATCTCAGTTTATAAATCCATTAATAGACGATGTAACCGAACAAGTCCTCTGGATATTCAATACCGGGAATATTATAGCAGGTATTTTTAAGGATAATAATATGAGAAATATACTAAAATAATGATCAAGGATAAGAATAGCCTGATAATAATAATGATCATACTATTGTTATCATTATCATTGTTTACAAAAATACTATTAACAAAAAGGAAGGCGACAGTAAGCCAATTAAAACCAGAATATTGAATTACTGAGCCTTCTCATCCTTTTGAGTCAATAATGTGATATAGATGTGTGTGTGTATTTTATATGTATATGTATGTATAACTAACTGTCTTAATAAAATATCAAACTTCAAAATTCGATTCTCTCTCCTTCCTCGCAACATTATCCTTCTCTCCTTCCCTCCCTCCCTCCCTCCCTCGCTAAACCACATTTCCCTTCCTCCCTCCCTCCCTCCCTACTCCACTCCTCTCTCCCTCTCTACTCCACACCTCTCTCCCTCCCTCGCTACTCCACACCTCTCTCCCTCCCTCTCTACTCCACACCTCTCTCCCTCCCTCTCTACTCCACACCTCCCTCCCTCTCTCGCTACTCCACACCTCCCTCCCTCCCTCGCTAAACCACATTTCCCTTCCTCCCTCCCTCCCTCTCTACTCCACATCTCCCTCCCTCCCTCTCTACTCCACACCTCTCTCCCTCCCTCACTACTCCACACCTCCCTCCCTCCCACGCTACTCCACTCCTCTCTCCCTCCCTCCCTCTCTACTCCACACCTCCCTCCCTCGCTACACCACCTCTACTTCCCTCCCTCCCTCCCTCCCTCCCTACACCAAAACTCCACTGAACAGAATCGTAAAATGGTCAAGTTAATAAATATTCACAATCGACAGACAAAAACTTCACCATAAAATTAACCTGAGAGTAATTCAGGTAATTATTCTATACTTATATTTCTCAGGTTGAATAATTAAATCCTACTGACACACACTGACTTCACACTTCACATTTCACAATTTCAATAACACATGGTAAAAATTATAGCAACAAATAAATAATAATAATAATAATAATAACAATAATAATATTGATATAAATAATAATAATAATACCAAAAATAATAATAATAACAATAATAATAATAATAATAATAATAATAATAATAATAATAATAACAATAATAATATTAATAATAATAATAATAATAATAATAATACCAAAAAAAATAATAACAACAATAATAATAATAATAATAAAAATAATATCAAAAATAATAATAATAACAATAATAATAATAATAATAATAATAATAATAATAATAATAATAATAATAATAATGAAAATAATAATAATAATAATAATAATAATAAATATAATAAACAATAAAAAATAATAATAATAGTACAAAATAATAATAATAATAATAATAATGCTCTCAATGCTGTATCTCTTATTCAACATCACTGAAATTACTGCTATTCTTTCACCCCTAACAAAAATAAAATAGAATGAACCTCAACATTGGAAGGTTGCCAGATGAGACAGTAAATGAGACAGTCAACACCAGTTGGGTTTTATTTTTACTACAGTACTTGTATTCTTTAGCATTCCTGGACTGTAAGAATGCATGTGTTTATTCATCATTTAGCTCGTTTATTTATCATTTAGCTCGTTGACATTTAGCTCGTTTATTTATCATTTAGCTCATTGATATTTAGCTCGTTTATTTATCATTTAGCTCGTTGACATTTAGCTCGTTTATTTATCATTTAGCTCGTTGACATTTAGCTCGTTTATTTATCATTTAGCTCGTTGACATTTAGCTCGTTTATTTATCATTTAGCTCGTTGACATTTAGCTCGTTTATTTATCATTTAGCTCGTTTATTTATCATTTAGCTCGTTGACACCCTCACATCATATTCTAACTATACTGTATAATAATATGAGGACGGCTGAATTAGGGTCAAAATTAAATGTCATGTTGCTTCTTTATCTAATATCCTTATGTGAGAATGAGCACAAAATTAATGGACTGGAACAATATTAATGTCATGTTGCTTTTTCATTTAATATTCTTATATGAGAATGAACGCAAAACTGGACCGGGATCAAAGTTAAAGTTATGCCTCTTCTTCATCTAATATTCTAACTGGAGGTATTATATATATATGTCAGAATGTGAAGAGTTAGTATCAATATATATATATATATATATATATATATATATATATATATATATATATATATATATATATATATCCCCCTTAATTAAGTCTGGTAATCTGTTGTTGTGGGTGAAATGGATTCCTCCTGATTCCTCCAAAAACTCGAAACCATGCCAAGAAATATATCACCAATTAGACACACTGGGGTAGTCTGTTTCGTGGCATAGTTTGGAGGAATCAGTAGGCCTCTCAGTTCACCAACAAAAGAATCTCCTCTCCTCAAGGGACCCAGTGATATAGAAAATAAAAATGGAGGTAAATGAGTCCTTCAAATATTGCCACGAAACACACACACACACACCTATACGGAAGGAGCTTTTTACGTGCATGGAATAGTCAAGAGGAATCAGAAGCCTCCAATTCCCATAGATACATACATACATACACGATCACATGCAGGGTCCTTATTACAACTCGTCCAGGCAGGAAGACAAACAAACAGTACATTTATTTTCTCTCATTTGTACATTTATTTTCTCTCAAGATCTTTGCACTTTGAGATGGAGAATAATAACTGTAACAAGACTGGGAATAACTCTAGTGCCAAAAGAGAGTTATGGTCGTGGCTGGTGTGACGTGATAAATGACTATACTCCACCATGGGTCCTGCTTGGTGGGTGGGTGGGGAGGTGGGGTAGAGTAGGTGAGTGGTGGAGAGTGGGGTAGAGTAGGTGAGTGGTGGAGAGTGGGGTAGAGTAGGTGAGTGTAGGTGGGTAAGTGGTGGGGAAGAGGTTAGTAGGGGGGGAGTGGGTGATAGGGGGGTGGTAAGGATGGTGATAATGGTGGTAGGAGAGTGGGTGGTTGTGGTAGTAGGAGAGTGGGTGGTTGTGGCAGTAAGAAAGTGGTAGGGATGGTGATGGTGGTAATTGTAGGGGTTGTGGAGATAATTGTGGTGGTCGTAGTGGTAGTAAGTGATGTTGTTGGAGTTTTTGGTGGTGGTGGTGGTGGTGGTAATTACTGTATGGTAATGGTAGTGGTGGTGGTAGCAGTCATAGTCGTGATTACTGTATGGTAGTGGTAGTGGTCATCGTGATTACTGTATGGTAGTGGTAGTGGTCGTCGTGATTACTGTATGATAGTGGTAGTCGTGATTACTGTATGGTAGTGGTAGTGGTCGTCATGATTACGGTATGGTAGTAGTAGT
Source organism: Petrolisthes manimaculis (assembly GCA_034508575.1). Classification (NCBI taxonomy): domain Eukaryota; kingdom Metazoa; phylum Arthropoda; class Malacostraca; order Decapoda; family Porcellanidae; genus Petrolisthes; species Petrolisthes manimaculis. The sequence continues at coordinate 7,319 of JAWZYT010006515.1, read as the reverse complement.
GGTAGTCTTGATTACTGTATGGTAGTAGTAGTGGTGGTAGCAATGGTAGACAACAAGGGTCCTTCCATCCGTCTGACAATAAAACTGTCACCCCACTCGTATAAAAACAAATCACATCAACCTGTACAGATCTCATATTATACTGTATACGGTATATCTCCACTTTCAAAATACTAAATAACATATATAGATAACAGCTGCTGCTTCCACTTGTGCCTTCACCCACCTTAAGTTGCCAACCAATTCTTTCGTCCCGTAAAGTTTCAATCCCCGAGCGATAAAGCGTCGAATTTAGTGGAATATTCAAATCGTGAGGATGACTGGCGACGCGTTAAGTTCCAAATATTCCATCGCACTTCTTACGTAATGAATTTAAAGCTTCTGCGATTACAAAGTTTTGAGCTAATCTTTCAGTGTCATGCCTTAATTCAAGAAAGTGAAATATACAGACTACATACAGGGGGTCCAAAAATATACAGACTACATACAGGGGGTCCAAAAATATACAGACTACATACAGGGCGTCCAAAAAAATAACCCCTCCAACAGATTTTATTGTACGATCATGTAAATTTGTTCAGATACTTTATTGACACCAGACGCCCTTTTAAAACTTCTGTTATGGAAAATAGGCTCAATATTCTACAACGTTGGCCTATTCACTTCTCTGCTCCAAATTTAATATACATTCCCTCTATCCGGTCGGTCAGTCAGTCAATGCTACCCGGTAAACGAAATCTCAAAGTGAACAATAATGTATCAAATTGCAATACTAAAAAAATAATGAAATGTGAGAAATGCAGACGAGAAAGAGTGGAAATGTAATACGAAAAGACAGTAGCCACCTCCTTCCCTCAACACACACACACACACACACACACACACACACACCTCCAGTCACTCAATTACACTGGAAACGAAAACTCAAGGGGAACAAAATTGTATCAAATTGCAATACTATAAAAAAAAATGATATGCGAGAAATGCAGACGAGAACGAGGGCAAATATGATACGATAAGAAAGTGCATGTGCCCCCCCCCTCCTTCCCACACCCTCACACTCCCTCCCCCCCCCCTTCCCACACCCCCACACTCCCTCCCCCCTCCCCCCAGCACCCTCAAACCGCCATAAGAACAAACAGTCGCAAGAATAGTGTATAAATTCGAGATGGCCCTGGAGAGAAGTGGCATGGAACACAAAATCCCGAGGAATAAACTTGGGGACAGAGTGCGGCGTGGCGTCATATTGAGCGGAGAGGCGAGATATATAACGACTCCAGATTGCGAAGAAGGGAGGAGGGAGGGAGGGAGGGAGGGAGGACCAGGCTAACCTACTCTCACCCACCTACCTACCCACCCACTACCCACCTACTACCCACCCAACGCGTGAAGAAGAAGCTGCTGCAATAAGAGTTGGGTGGATCGGATCGAGCAAAGTCAGCTAAAAGTGACGGTGCAGCTCAATAGATGGCGTGCGGGTAAGGTAAGGGAAGGTGAGATGCAGGAGGAGGTAAGAGTTATGGTATAGTTAATGGGATAGGTAGGTAGGTAGGTAGGTAGGTAGTACAGTGTAGGTATAAATAGTTAATTAAGGAGGTAGGTAGATAGGTAGGTAGTACAGTGTAGGTATATATAGTTAAGGAGGTAGGTAATAGTGTAGGTATAAATAGTTAATTAAGGAGGTAGGTACAGTAGATAGGTTGTACAATGTTGATATAAAGATACAGGAAATGAAAGTTATATTATAGCTCACGGGTTAGGTTGGTAGATAGATAGTACTGTACTGTTGATGGCATAAAAATATAGAGAGTTGATTGAATTAATTCCTCCTCTGCAAAACTATTCCAAGCAACTACCGATTTCTCCAGATTATGCTTCACAACAAACTCCCCAAAACGATTACTGTAGTGTTGTGTTTCCTTCCATAGTTTGGTGGAATCAGTAGCCTTCTGAATCTCTCCAAAGATATTTATACCCCATTTATTAAAATATCTTCCTTCGGACCTAAAACTCAGCGTTCTGTGTGACGTGTGACCTGACGTAACAAACTGTCTTTCATCTGACCTGTGACGCATCGATGTATACACTGGGGGTCAATAATTCTGTCCTGATCCGAGACACAACAGGAATGAATCTCTCTCTCTCTACCCAACCTCCCATTCCACCCTCTCCTCCCGAATCACTTGAGTTGGTAGAGAACGAGGGATTCATCTTATATGTATAACACCTCGGGTCAGGACAGACTTATTGACCCCCAGTGTACAGTCGGCGGCAAAAATCCTGTCGCCTCACCTGCTTCACCGAGACAGACAGTTTCATGGACTCAAGAAATACACACGTTTTCTACACTTAATAATCTAGAGTCTATGAACATCGTGTGCCTCGGTGAAGCAAGTGAGGCGACAGGACTTTTGCCGCCGACTGTACAGGTTGTGTTTCCTCACTTACCATTACTCGGAAGGATAACATGAAGGATAATTATAGAACCAACACATTCACCAACACCGAATTGCAATATCCAGGAGGAAAATTAGTAAACTACTCTATAGGTTCTCATTTTACGAGCCTGTGAAGCTAATATATTTTCCATACTGTACTTCATGACTTGGCAGATGTGGTCACATGAATTTGCCGCCGACTATTCACACGAAAAAAAAAAAAAAAAAAAAAAACTGTAGGTGCATTTCTCGTGTGAACCATTTCGACACCTCAGAAGATGGATACTGAAAACTATCATATTAAATTTAATCCCAGGGCATCATGAGCTGAGACGATCAATTACAGAACCTTCAGACCACTCCGGCTTTATAGATTTTTTTATATATATTCTATTTATCGTGTGTATACTTACGAGCGCTAATAAGTATTCAGGTGTGGTTCGAATACCTAGAGACAATAAATAAGTGCACAATTAGATCTCCATTGGAATATTATACTTGGTTGGTGAATTGGTGGTGGAGTGTTCAAAGCTTCAACCAAAGCTGTATACTTAATTATTAGTACTAGTGACTGTACTGTACGTTCCCTTTTTATCAGTGCTACACCTTGCTGTTTTCTTCTCTTTCTATCCCTGGCGTAACGTATTGTACAGTCATGGTCAAAAGTCCTGCAACCTGGTGCATAAAAACGAGCCATTTGAACGAATCTTATGAACCAATTTTGCAGAGACCAACAGAGAAGGTTTCGGATCATTTTTCGAAGCCATCTCATTGGAAGGTGTTGCAGGACTATTGACCATGACTGTACTATGGTATAAACAAGTTGATTATCTCAGCCAGCCACTATAGGACTGAATTCCCTGTAGATGGAAAGACCAAACAAACACATTTCGTCATTTAGATGTTGTTAGTCGCCCGAAAAATAATCTTATACAAGTGATTAGTCTTAAACTTTTGTAAACTATAATACAAGTGTTCTCTCTGACCTGGAACCCACTTACTTGTTCTACCTGTGACCTGTAATACACACACCTGTCCTACCTGTGTGACCTGTAATACACACACCTGTCCTACCTGTGTGACCTATAACACACACACACACACACACACACAACTATATAACCTATAACACACATACACACACACTTATGTTACCTGAAAAACACACACACGTACCTATGTAACCTGTAACACACACACACACACACACACACACACACACACACACACACACACACACACACACACACACACACACACACACACACACACACACACACACCTATCCAAGCTATATGTGACGTGATAAGCACAATAACATCTTGCTCTTGAAATGTGTGTGACTTTTTGCATCCAACCAGTATTTTCCTATGATTTTTTTTATATTTTATTTTTTTATCTTATCTTCGTTCCAAGGGTTATAAGTACGAGTCCATTGAATTGCAGATCAGATATTCAAATTAGCCGGGGGGGGGGGGGGGGGGGCGGGACAAACTCACAAAATTTCCAGACACTTTTAAAAATTTTTGCACCTCGATTCCGGTAAGTGGAGACAACCCTTATTTTTTTTTCTTTTTTTTTTTCTTTTGTGGTTTGATTTATGGTTTATTTTTCTGTTTTTTTTATTTACTTTGTTTACGGTTGGTTTTTTTGTTGTTGTTTGGGTTTGTTTTTCTCTGTTATTTGGTTTACGGTTGATTTTTTCTGTTGTTTGGGATACTGTTTTTTTTTCTGTTACTCGGTTCACTGTTTATTTTTCTGTTGCTCTGATTCGTTAAATTTGTATACACGTGGCGACTATTTATATATCTATCTATCTCCCCCTCTATCTATCTAACCATCTATATATCTATTTATCTATCTATCTATCTATCTAACAATCAATCTATCCGACCGAACTGGACAATATCTCGCAGCACTTCATTTTTTTACCTTTTCTATCAGTGACAACAAACACGTGACAGAAGAAGTCCAAGATCAGATCCAAAGTCATTCGAGGAAGCATCTTATAAATAATTATATTCGCGGATTGTAGAATGAGAGAGGGGAACCTTTTTTGTTTATATATATAGAACTTTTATAGAACTTATTATACAACTTTTACTGAACTTTTTCATAGCTTTTTATAAAACTCTTACAGAACTTTTGTACAAGTTTACGTATATAACTTTTTATAGATATTTTTATACAACTTTTAATAGAATTTCTTTTGTATATATTAGTTTTGTGAGCGACTGACTGACATACAGGTGCTCTGGAAATATTATAATAAACAGGATTACAAGTTCATTACATAAATCAATATCGTGGGTTTCTGATTTAAATAATAATAATAATAATAATAATAATAATAATAATAATAATAATAATAATAATAATAATAATAATAATAATAATAATAATGGTGATAAAGGTGTAGAATTAATTGAAAGTAAATGTGCTTTTTTTTTTTTAAATATAGAAGAGATGTGATGGAAGGGAAAAAATGTATATACCCACCTGATATATTAAAAAAAAAAACAGAAAAGAAATAATAGAACAACAACAACAACAAGAACAGCAAGAACAACAACAATAACAGGAGTAAACAAGAAGAACAAGAACAGCAAGAACAATAACAATAACAGGAGTAAACAAAAAATGTCTTGTACTTACTAATGACGGTATAGAACTTGGTGACGAGGCCAGAGATCTCGGTGTAGTCCCTGTCAGCGTGACGTGGTTTGTACTGCAACACGTAGTACGAGATGTCGCTCGGCTGCACGTCGTAGTTCCACGTGATGCGAACTGATGTAGATTCCACGTCGCTTATGCGCAACGTGTCTGGCGGCCGTGGTAGGGCTGCAGGGAGAAGGCAGAGAGAAGAGATGTTATTTATTTATTTTTATTTTTTCATTCATATTGGAGTGCCTTGGTTCATCCATAGTGTGTCAGCCCTTCAATTTACACACATATTATAATCTTCCTATAAACAATGTTGCATGTAATAAAACTGTAGACAAATATAAACCATATTTCCATCACTACTAAAAGTCAGGAGTGGTATGGAAAGGCAGTGGAGAGATTAATGTTATTTTTTATAGGCAATAAATTTACTGTCGATCACATTATAACTCAGAGTAAAGAGATAAACAGAACGTTCATGAAATGTGATTACATAAAGAGATATAGTAATTCCCTTAAAGGACCCTGCAGTGATGTAGTCAGAATATTGGAGATAAACGAGTCCTTCAAACATTTCCAAGAAACACTGTCTATATAGAAAGAGCTTGTTTCGTGGCATAATAAGGAGGAATCAGAAGCCACCAAGTCTCACACACGATCACAGGGTCCTCACAACACAATAAATGCCCATAAAAATAATCCTATGGGAACTATAGTAATGCGTTACATAAATGGCCCTTAAAAATTAAACTATGCTTAATTATCGTCCTCCTAATATATTTGTATGTGTGTGTGTGTGTTCCCTGAATGCTTGTGAAATACTAACCATTAACATGTTCTATAGTGACTCCACAGTGGCATATGTAAGTTGAATACGAGCTAGATCAATGATGGTTAAGGGAAAGGCTAAACACTGAACACGTGAATGAGAAAGAATTAAGAGATGAATGAGAAACAGGAGTCCAACGCTTATGAAGGTATGTATGTATGTATGTATGTATGTATGTATGTATGTATGTATCTATGTATGTAGCATCAGGAACAGCAAAGGACAGGCTGTAAACTAGTAAGTAGACCACGGGGTTGGTGGAGGGAAGGCAAACACGCCCTAGTAGTAGTAATAGTAGTAGTAATAGTAGTAGTAATAGTAGTAGTAGTAGTAGTGGTATTAGTGGTGGTAGTAATAGTAGTACTGTAGTATAGTAGTAGTAGTAGTGGCTGGAGCGAGGTGAGCAAACACGTAATTACGGCCAAGTGAACACAAACACGTAGTTACGGTGCTTGGCAAACATGACGTGGTTATAATGAGGTATTAATAACGAAGCAATGGGGTAATGTCAACACACACCAACCTTGTTCTAGCGGCCACGAACCCAAACAATCATTGTCTTAATACGTGCATTAGTCGATACACAAAAAAAGAGTCGTCTACAACATGGCAATCTATATGTTTTGTTAATATATACGTGAGGAACCATGTCACAGTTATCGCCTCGGGTTTTCTTCTTTCTCTTATGTTATTAAGTAGGACCCTAGTAGAGTACGGTTATCTGGCCATGGTGAAACATCTATAGTATTTATATTTTACATGTTTATCTTAATGCCAGAAATATTTATCTAGATTTAAAAATAAAATATTGTTACACATATTACTATCATATCTATCCATTATTGCACCTAATATATATATATATTTTCTTCTCTCTCTCTCTCTCTCTCTCTCTCTCTCTCTCTCTCTCTCTCTCTCTCTCTCTCTCTCTCTCTCTCTCTCTCTCTCTCTCTTCAACCGACCGCCAAGCCACAAACTCGGTTCTTTTTTAATGTCATACGAGACGAAAGCGAGGTCATCAACTTTAATCCGCGGCAAATGAACAGGATTACTGGCGGGATATATTCTGAGTCACATATACCTCAGACATCATTAGTCGTATGCGAGAGGATGAATTTAAAATCTGAATGAGGAGGAGGAGGAGAGGGGAGGAGAGAGGAGGTGGAATGAGGGGAGGAGGTGGGATGAGGGGAGGAGGTGGGATGAGGGGAGAAGTTGGGATGAGGGGAGGAGTTGGGATGAGGGGAGAAGGGGATGGGGAGAGAGGGGTTGGGATGAGGGGAGGGGAAGGGGATGGGGAGAGAGGGGTTGGGATGAGGGGAGAAGGGGATGGGGAGAGAGGGTTGGGATGAGGGGAGAAGAGGGGATATCGGGTGAGGGACAAGGAG
>JAWZYT010006514.1:0-19074 GCA_034508575.1 Petrolisthes manimaculis | reverse complement strand
CTTTGCCAACACCCTCTCATTACCCTCATTCCCCCTCTTCCCCCAATTACCTTTCCTCGCTTGCCTTGTCCCCCACCCCTTCGCCTCCACTATATATATTTTTTTCTTATTTCTCTTCCTCCCGTATTTCTGTTTTCTTATTCGCCATTACCTTCTCATTTACTTGTTCCTTCCTCCTCCCCCTTCTTCTACTTCATTCTCCTCTTTCTCTTTTTTCTCATTTCTCTTCCTCCCGTATTTCATTTTTCTTATTCGCCATTACCTTCTCATTTGCTTGTTCCTCCTCCTCCCCCTTCTTCTACCTTCTTTCTCTTCTTTCTCTTCTTATTCTTCCTCTTTCTCTTGAACATCGTCTTTTTTTCCATTCCTGTCTCCCTTCCACGACGTCCTCCTCCTCCTCCTCCTCCCTCCTCCTCCTCCTCCTCCTCCTCCTCCTCCTCCTCCTCCTCCTCCTCCTACTAATTTTCATCTCCGTTTTCTGCTTCCTCTTCCTCCACTCCTTCATCTACATTTCCCTCTTTACTCCTCCTCTCCACTCCCATCTTCCCTAATCTTATCTCGTCCATTACCCCTTCTGCCTTAATTACTCCATCTCTCCTTCTCTCCTTCTCTCCTTCCGTCACCTTCCTCCAAATATTATCCATTTCCTTCCTTCCCCTTCCATTTATTCCCTCTTCCACTATCCACTCCATCATCATACATCCTTTATTGTCGTGTTTACTGTTTATATTCCTTATATTAATGTTCTTCATCCCTTCCTCCTTTTTTCCTTTATTCCTCCTCTTTCTTTTCTTCTTTACTATACTTTTTTAGCACAGTGTAATAAAAAAATAAAAAAATATGCAGCCTTGGAAGGACCAGTAGATCAGTTGCTTTTTATTTTAATGTCCTTTGTATTCCCTTATATTCCTCTTCATCCTTCACCTCCTACTGCTTCTCACCAATTATCTACCTGCCCACTTAACTGTAATTTTTCTTATACTACCTAATTACTCAGAAAGGTTAAATCAAATATAGCCTTTTAGGGATCAACAGATTCTTTGTAATTTGATAATCTTCCACATCCTCCCGCCTTTCTGCCCTCTTTTCCTTTCTCCTCCTCCACTTCCTTCTCCCATCTACTCTAATCTGTGTCTCTCCATCTCCTTCTTTTAATTACTCCGTCTCGCTCTCCCTCCCTTCCTTCATTTATCATCCTCCTCCAATATTCTCTCTTACCCTTACTCCCTGAAATATTATTTATTTATTATTCTAACATGGATTAATCAAATAAATAATTCACACGTCCACCGTCTCATTTCATTTTCTTATCATAAATTTAATTGTTCATAATTTTTTTGGCAGACTCGCATCCCGTGTTTCAATCGTCCATCCATGTGTCTATCCATCTATCTGTTTATTGATCAGTTTACCTGTATCTACTGTATATTATATTCATGCATGTATCTGTCTCTTTGTCCAGCTATTTATACTTTCATCCTTCCTCAACCAGTCAACTATGCACTCCCCTATGCAATTCAAACCTCCATACATCCATCCACCTATACTACTCAACCCTCCATCCACCCACCCATCCACACCCCTATGCAACTGAACCCTCCATCCATCCATCCATCTATTCACCTATGCAACTCAACCCTCCATCCATCCATCCATCCAAACCCCTATGCAACTCAACCCTCCACACCCCTATGCAACTCAACCCTCCATCCATCCACCCATCCACACCCCTATGTAACTCAACCCTCCATCCATCCACACCCCTATGTAACTCAACCATCCATCCACTCATCCACACCCCTATGCAACTCAACCCTCCATCCATCCACACCCCTATGTAACTCAACCATCCATCCACTCATCCACACCCCTATGCAACTCAACCCTCCATCCATCCACACCCCTATGTAACTCAACCCTCCATCCATACCCTTATATATGCCACTCAACCCTTCACACACCTATCCACCCTATGTAACTCAATCCTCCACCCACCCCCTCATTTCTTCCCAGTCAGCCAGTCAGCCCCCACTTCCACCTCTCCTCCTCATAGTTGCTCCATCCTGTCTGTCTGAACGGCATATTGTTCATTAGGCTGGCACCGGCTTACTGTCCCGTTGAACGCCCTCGAACGTAAAGACCCGGGACTAACGATCGCCCCATCACCTTCCTCTCGTCTGGCTAATGGGTGGTGGGGAGTGCATGCATGGGGAGAGAGGAGGTAATGCAGATAGGGGACATAGGGAAAGAAAAGGGGGAAAGGTGGAGAGAAGAAAGGGAGGTAGAGAAGGAAATTGTGGAGAGAAGGGGGTGAGTCAGGGAGAAGAAAATGAGGGAGAGAAGGGAAAGGTGTAGAAAAAGTGGTATTATAGGTAAGAGCAGGGATGGAGGAGAAGGGAAAAGTAGAGAGAAGGGGGATGATAATGTCGGTAAGAGAAAGGGGGGGGGGGGAGGAGGAGGAAGTGGTGGTGAGGGGGTAGTGCGAATAGAGAATAAGTGAAATAGGGGAGGAAGATGATAAAGGGAAGGGAAAGAGTTGATAGGGAGCTGGGGTTGTTTGGGAAGGGAGGAAAAATAACGAGTGAGAGAGAGTTCCATACCCTTAATTATGGTTGGTTAATTAATTACATCCTGGTCGAGTTATATACATGGTTAGGTACACAAACCATACAGTCTTTGTTGTGCAAACGTGAGGATCTGGCCCTAATGTTGTGATAATGAGATAGGACCTCAGTAATATAGAACTGGAGAAGAGGATTGCTAAGAAGTGGATTTCCTTTACTCACTAGACTTGAAACGCTTCCGCCATAATACGTTAGGTAATTTGTTCACATATAAAATCTGCAATGTCTGGAATCAACTACCAGCAGAGGTAGTTGATAGTTCCTCGATAGAACAGTTCAAGAAACAGTTAGACAAAGTTCTGCCAAGCCTGGTAGAGTTATAAAGTGATCGTTTCCTCCTTTCCTGTACAAAAATTTCCTAGTCCGGCCTTTTTTCCCCAGGGTTAGGTACATTTCCATTTCCATACCCGCATTGCGGGTGGGAGAGGTGGGTGGGGATAGCCTTCTCTTTACTATACTTTTCTCTCACTATCAGTTAGCAACTACTACTACACCTACGGTACCTCCTTGGTATGGGTCGTAAGACCTTTTGAGGTGCTACTTGTCCTTGTAACTCCTTGTAACACTCCTAGATATATTTTTATGATGTTGCCGGAGATAGTTTTTTATTAGAAAGTCATGAATTAATATACTTTTCTTGAGCCCCCTGCAGTGGACTAGAGAGCACTGTAAAACACACAACCAAACCTGTCAGCTGCAGCCACCACCACACCATCAGGAAATTATCTATTACCCAAACAATAATAATCACATCTACAACACAAGGAATAATGTAAACATTAACAGTGACTTGTTTATATTTTACACTACAGTAATGTTTGTCTTGAAATACATCAATATTCCCCTAATCTATGAATAAATCTGAATATCTAGCAACACGAAGGAACATTTTAAATAATATTGTAGCTAAATATAACTTCCTGCAAACCAGGAAAGGAACACATACATCTTGTTTTTGCCTGACTAGTATAACATTCAATTACTTTATATCTTGATGTTAATATATTCCAACCAAAATAGTACACATGTTAAAAAAATAAGTTTACTTCATACACATCTGTTACAAAATTTACAGTTCATGGTTTTAGTATAGATTTAAATGAACAATAAGAATATGGATATTATAATACGGTGGAGTTGTAACGTGAAATAATCTTAAGAATTATTCCCCTCAATAATTTTCTCCGACAAACAGGGTGACACATTTTGCGTGTGAGAACTTCTACTGTAATTAATGTGAGCAAAGCCTTTGACAATGTGGTTTTGCTATAAGCTTATACACCCAGTGATCACCACTAGACCTTCCTGGACAGCATCGTTGTATTTAGTGACATGAATGAGGATGGAAATGGGCAGTCATCCACTGTAACACATTGGTGGTTTTCAGGGTTGAAGACGAGATCGCCTTGGCAAGTAATGGGTTCAACGATGTTATCAATGTCGTTGATAGTGCAATAATAATATTCCTTAAGGCACTGAGTTCGACACTTGGCCTCCACTCCAAATTCCTGACAAGTGTACCTTGAAATACATCCGTCAGGACTAACTTTATTTAAACAAGATGAGGGAGTGCTACACGGGATAGTGGATGAACATGTTCCCGAATTGGGGTCAAAGTTATCACCATCTGGGCAAGTTCCAAAGTTCTCTGGAATGCCCAAACCGCTACATGCATAATACTTGGTGCAATCTGCAGGATCATATATTAGATGGCCTATATCATCAATGGTGCAGTAAGGGTAGCAGGAGCAGCACTTGCTCTCGTCTGTCTGGCAACCAGCACCGTCATAATATGGAGCTTCAGGTGGACAAGTTACAGTTATAAGGTCATCACCACTATTACAAATGGTGTAGGTGGAACAGTCAAACTGTTGGCCGTGAGTAGCATATGGATTACCCTGCTCTACACATTGATAGTGACAAACACCCGACATACCACCACATCCCTCACAATCATCTCCAGGAACACACTGGTGGGTAGTGTAGTTAAAGTGTTCACCATCAGGGCAAGTGAGTGGCAACTCTGGTACTGATGCATTGTTGAAACAGATGTAGTAGTTGTGGCAGTCCTCTGGGTCGGGAACCAGTAACTCATCTTCACATCCGACACAATTCAGTTGACATGGGTCAGGGTTAGTGCAGGTAGAGGGGTTCTGGGCAGCTGTGGTCTGTGGTAAAGATATACTTGGGTTATATTAGTGTTGTATGAGGTGCTGACACAAATATATTTCAACCTTAACCTAAACTCGGTGTAATGATAGCAAAGTTATTATTTGTTGAAGTACTCTATAAATATATATATATATTCTAAAGTTTTGTTTCCAATTGTAATAATATTCATACAATTATGATATTGTAAGATTATACATACCCGGTACAATTATGATACTGTAAGATTATACGTACAATTAAAGTATATAATTGGTATCCCATAAGATAATAGTCTTTGAACTCAGGGGCCCATCCATTTAAGAGGATGAAAGAGCGTAGGGATAGAGACAATTTGCCTTGGTTGTGGGAAGTAGACACACGTGCTGCTGTTGTGGCTCTTGATCTTGAGTTTGAATTTGTTTAGGACAGCATAGTTTGGGTTTAGGTTTATGTCATGCTTTGTTTGGGAATGGAATGGGTTGCCATCTTTGGTGTTTGATTCTAACACGGTGAATGGCTTTAATCATGCAGTGAATTCCCTCCTGCCGCTGTGAATATGTTTTTAATGTTTCTGTGTTGTTGTTGTTGGTGTTCTCCCAGGGCACAATGGCCTCCTGACCCACAGACCCGCGGTACGCTCTGGTCGCATTGATAAAACAAATTAAAATAAAGGAGAGGCTAACTCTATATGCCTGGGCAACCGAAGCAAATCCCAGAAAGATGGGATCAGTGCTTACTGGACCAAGGGGTCTGGGGGCCTCCAACCACCAGGGAGATTGTGGGGAAGATCTTTGATTCCGGGCCCAAATCCAAGTTACCACAAGAGCTACTGTACAGGTGGGGCCACATCTTCCTTAAAACCAGTCTTGAACGAATCATAAAGGGAAAGGGAGTTAATCCAAGTTACCACAAGAGCTACTGTACTGTACAAGTGGGGCCACATCTTCCTTAAAACCAGTCTTGAAGAGATCATAAAGGGGAAGGGAGTTTAGACTGCAGCGTGCAATGGGATAATGCACACCCGTGTGCTGGCAGTACACACAGTAGTGGATTTTTCATCCATGTTGGCAGATCTCGTCCAATCCACTAGAAAGTGGCCAGATTCAACAACAATCTTTATTCTAGCCCTGTGGGGGATTACTAGTTTTCACAGAGAATATATTCAGGCCCCCTTTGCAAAATATTTCTGTGTTATGGACGTCTGTGGAGTAACTTTGGTAATTTGATAAGACCTTATCTATTAATTCAAGTGCCCGTTTTACATATTACAATATCAAAGATAACAATAGCAGTTTTACAATCAATATATTCAATACAACTATTTACTGACATATCTTTGAATGTCATTAATATTTCAAACGACTTTATATAATTGTAACTGCATCATTCGACATGGCATGTTTTTCGAAAGAGTGGATTTTTTTTTCTTCTGATTTTTTTTTATAATTTTTTCTTAGAGTCTGCTATAATAATTTCCATTATATTTATATTTAATATATATTTTTTATTACCACAACGCTCTTATTCTACTGGTACATAAACAAATGTTAAATTTAGTAAAACTGCAGATGAGAATGTGGAGTTGATATTGCTTGCATTAATAATGCAGACAGGGACATTAAGATGTTGCAAATAATGTTCGGATACGGATAATGGCGATATCTGTTTCTCTGTTCTAAACGTGTTTAATGTGAACTAATTAAAGTGAAAGAAGTCGTAAATCATGTCCTAAGTTTATCTGAGATGCCTAAACCCATTATGTTAAAATTAATATAAGTCTTAGTAAGGATGAAATATGGATGAAGGTAATGTGTTCCAAGGTTGACAGTTGTAAATAAAAAGTTGAGAGTTTACTAACAGTTAACTCTTACATTAGGGAGGTGGACACATGAGGGGACAAATTGGAATATAAAACATTCATAAATATCAAAGTCAGTCTGTGGTTATTATTATTTCTATTTAATAAATTGCTTCAATGTGTCTAATTAGTTATAATGTTAACAACTTCTTTCTCTATTCCATTGTTTATTATTAATGCATTAGTAGACGACACTCTAAACATTTGTTGAAATTTACTTTAAAATATAGGAATGGTCAAGTGGACCAAACTCCTTTATAAAACAATTTATATTAATTTAAGATATAGATGATACATATACACGAACTCTAATTAAAGGATCAATTAAAATTATACCTTGACGAATGAGTTAGTAATTATGTTATAGTCTATTCAGTTCTTATATTATTATTTACAGAGTGTTTCTCTCCTTAACATTATCTTCACTATTCCAACAATGATATCCTTAATGAGTGAATGATAACGGGATAATACCCATGTAGTATAAACCTTGTCAAAGGTCTTGTAAGTTATCAGTTCACATTTCAATGTGTATTTTAATAAAATATTATCAAAGCCATAACACTACGTAATTCTAAACGTAACAATACTAAACAGACAACACCTTACCACCACCAGAGCCAAGAGTACAGCCACAATAGTCTCCTTCATCTTACAGTAGTGTCTAACTAAGATGAATTGTGATGTAGACAGAGAGTGAGTTGAGGCAGGCAGGGTGCAGGTGCTTTATACCCCAAGCAAGTGATCTGATCAGACGTAGTATGCTTATCTCTTTATCAATGTTTTTCATTCTAGAGAACTGGAGGCTATTAATTTCTCCAAACTGCGACACCAAATATATCATGTGGACAGGATGTTTCTCAGTAAACTTTGCTCCTCTCGAGTAACTCATTTCCACCGCACCTATTCAAGACTGATGAGTTCTACTCCATGTCCATTTCGCTGACGCATAAGTCAGTGCTCTCTCCCTAATAATTTTCTCCTTCCATACTCCCATGTTTACACAAAACTTCCTCCATCTTCTCAGAGTTATCTCACACTTCGTCCCAGTTGATACTCCTACTCTGTAAGGTGTAGCAAAGTCAATCACTTACGTTTCTACTCTCTCAAATACCATAACTTTACTTTTACCAACATTCACCTTCAGTTTCCTTCGTTTACACACAGACTGAAATTCGTCTACCACTCTCTGTAACTCCCTTTCATTCTCAGCCATCAACACAGTGTCATCTGCAAATAAACTTGCCAACAAGGACCAATTTGCTTCACTTAGCCTCAACTTCACCCCCAGACCATTCACTTTGGCTTTCATCTCTCTCAAACAACCATCCATATATATGTTGAACAACCATGGTGACATAACACACCCCTGTCTCTGCTCTACACTAATACTAAAACTCACTTAGATCACCCTCTACCTGTACACATGCTCTTGCATCTGCATAAAAAGCCTCAATGCCTTTCAGCAAAGAACTCCCAACACCATAAATTCTCAACACCTCTGTCATAGCTCTCCTATCATCCCTATCGTATGCCTTCTCCAAGTCCATGAATGCAGCATACAACTTCCTACCCTTCCCTATATATTTCTCCACTATTGATTTTAAGGCAAATATCTGGTCCACACATCCTCTACCCTTTCTGAGCCCTCCCTGCTCCTCACTAACTTTATTCCCTGTTACTTCAATCCGTCTCTCAGTAAGGATCTTCCCATACACATTCCCCGGTACACTAAGAAGGCTTATTCCCCTATAGCTACCACATTCATCCTTACTCCCCTTCCCCTAAAACAAAGGTACAATTATGGCTCTCCTCCAATCCTCTGACACCTCTCCCTGCCTCCAGGCCAATGTGCATATAAGCAACATCCACTCCACCACTACCTGTCTCCCACACTTTAATATTTCAGCAGTTATCCCATCCACACCCCTGTACCTTTCCATCTTCAACTTTTCTATTGCTTTCCTAACCTCTTCCTTTTTCTAATTCTCCCTGTACAGTCGCGAACCAAGTCTCGCACCCCCCTTGGCTGACAGGTAGGCGAAGACTTAGTGTTGTTGGATAGAGAGGTTAGATGTGCAGAATTTATTGCGGGAGGGGGTAGAATCTGTGATCTTGAGCACAGGCGTAGTGTGTCGGCGCTTTGTATGTACTACAAGATCTGGTCTAACCGCCTGCATCCTTTGAATGAGATGCTTCCTGCACCATTTGTAGCTGGTGGTCGTGTCACTCGTGGTGCAGCCTCGGCCCATCGTAACGTGCTAAGTATTCCAGTGTGTAGGACGTCTCAGTTTAAAAGATCATTCATACCTAGTTTAACTGCAACATGGAATGGGTTAGCTGATTCTGGTTTTGAGGGTGTAGGAGTTAGCGGCTTTAAGACTCGTGCTAATCGTTGGCTCTGTCGGTTGGATTAGTTTTTTTTTTTTTTTTTTTTTTTTTTTTAATATAACTTTCCGTGATCGTGGTCGCAGTCTGGGGTCTTCGGATCTATGAATAACTTTGTTCTCTCCCAACCTGTTCACTGATCATTACTAATAATAATAATAATAATATATGTTGTAAACCTTTGAAAACAACCGTGTGTGTACGAATTCTTGTGGCCAATAGTACAACCTGTCGTCTCCCACCTGCCTCCATTTCCCTCATTCACCAGACCATCAAAATGCCTCTTCCACACTTCTTTCACTTATTCACTTCCACTCACAGAAACTCCATCCTCTCTCTTCATTCTCACGCTACCAGACTTTCCTTCTCTTTCTTTTTCACTTCCTTTCAGAATAATTTCTTGTTTTCTTTAAATTTCTCACTTAGTTTCTTGCCAAACTCCCCATCCACTCTCCTTTTACTCTCACTCACTATCCTCTTCATTTGCCTCTAACATACATTATATTCTCTCTCCCACCTCTCTTTCACTTCCTCTCACACATTCCTTTGTAATGTTCTCCTATGTGCCTTCCTTTTCTTCTCTATTGCATCTTTCATTTTTTTCTGACCACCAAGCACTCCCTTTCTTGCCCTTCTTCTGATTCTTCCCCCCTAACGAGAACTGCCTTGCCGAGGTGGGGGGGCTTGTGTGTCTCTGAGACCTGGCGAGCTAGACTAGAGGGGGCTCCGGCCCCTGCTCTGCCATGCTAGGAAGGTCGCCAGTGAGAGACCAGACTAAATAGTTCCCATCTTTCAGTTCTTCAACTGTCCCTCTTTTCATTTTATTTCCTTCCTGCTTGCTGTCACACCTCTCTATCACCTTTTTCTGGCGCTATAGGACCTCGATGTTGCGGCGCCTAATATCCATCAATCAATCTTCTGATTATTGTATCCCACTACCTCTGCTGCTGTCCTCATTACTATTGTCTTAAACATTTCATACACATCATCAACTCCTACTCCCTCCCCTATATTCAGCCTTACATCCTTCAGCACCTCACCCACTCTCCTCTTATATTCCTTTCCATACTCGATGTCATTCAATCTTCCACTTGCCACCTCCTTCTTGTTCCCCCCTCTATCCTTCCTACTAAACTCCCATTTTACCCTGACCCTAATCCTCGCCAAAACCGCATACTGGTCAGAACACTGAAACATGCCTCCCACCACTCTAGCATCCATCACATCTATCCTTATCCTTTCATCCACAGCTATGTAATCGATCAAACTAATCTGCTCTCCCCTTTCATCCCTCCTCTTTCATGTGAACCTGTGGATCAGTTTGTGCTCGAAGCAGAGATGTTGGCGAGGAACAACCCTGCCTCGGAACACACATCCACCAGGCACTCACCAATTCTCATTTATTCCCTTCACACCCTACTTGCCAACTACATTTCCTATTCTCTCATTCCCTACCTTCCCATTCATGTCTCCCACAAGCACAATCCTCCTCCCCCTCTCAAAACTTCTCAGGCAGCCAATCAATTCATTCCAAAACTCTTTCATTTTCATCTTTCCCACCTTGGTCAGCGCGTTCACTGGAGCATATACACAGACCCATGCATACCTCACTATACCAATCTTCCCAGTCATCCACATTATCCTTGTTCCCTTCCTTCCATGTCCATCCATTCCCTTCCACACCCTCCCAGACACCAACAATGCAAACCCTTCCTTTCCTCTCCCTTTACTCTTTTCATCCATATCACGTCTTCTTCCATTCCTTCCCACAACTTACTCTTTCCTCCATCCCTACACTATTCATATGCGTCAAGGTCATCTCACACATATCTATTCTACTCCTTCTGGCACACTCCACAATCTCTCTCCTCTTCACCTCATTCACCTTTCCATTCACATTAATTGCTACGATTCGTATTCATTCTTCCCCTCCCCTGCCCCCCCAATGGGCAGACTGGAGACCCCCTCCCCGCCAGTAACCGCAGCCGTCCGTCCGCTGGTGGCTGGCAAGGCCAACGCAGCGCTGATTCCCGGAGGGACAGGGCCATCAACATTGTCAAGCTCTTTCACAAAACACTAAATAAAAAATGACATATAAAAGAAAAAAATTGCACATTTAACACCTTTAAAAATAATTATAATTATAATTTAAAAATGATTTTGTCTCTAAAAATAATAACATTATTAAAATATTAGAATATTATAAATATTAAAACACTAAATAATAATAAAAGACAGATAAAAGACATTTTTTTTACAAATTTAACATTTTTAAAAATAATTACAGTTTTAATTTAAACAAAATATTTTTGTCTCTAAATATATTAAAAAGGAAATTAAAACCTATATGTAGGGGAACCTACTGTGCCCCCACACCCCCTCCCCCTCCCCCTCCAGCCTCTATAAAATAAAATAATAATAAAAATAGTGAGGTGTCCCCCGAGGTCACCAGTTGGAGGTGGGGTGAGACTTACCTACCCTTCCTGTGGAGGGGTATACAGTAGGTCACCGAGGTTTTTTTATAAGAAATTTACAATTCTTGATGGTAACCAGTGCATAATGGCTGCACCTCATACCTCATTGGTTACGACACTACCACTGCTCAAAGCTGGATATATAATTGTATTATACTTCTGATGTGGCAGACAAAAATATTTCTTATGTGGCTGAAAAGAAGGGTAAAGGGAAGAGAATAAAACAATGAAAGGGCAAGAAGTGGAGGGTAAAGGGGGAAAAGTGATTACGAAAAAGGTTATATTATAGTGAGGGTAAGGAGAGGTAGTAAAAAATGAAGGTTAAGGGTAGGGAATATGTACCGTATGTTTCATTTCCCAAAAGGTTTATTATCCTCCATGCTATCTGTTGTAGTATGAGTGAGTGTGGGAATTTTAAGAGTAGGTTTCTGAGAACTGTATATCTGTACAACCCTGAGAAAACCCCACTTTTTATAGACAAGTATTTTTTCTGGACGTTTCTGAGGTAACAATCTTCCCCTTCAGCAGTACAGGGTTGAAATTCTGAACTGCTGAAGTGGGAGATAGTTACCTCAGAAACGTCCAGAATAAATACTTTGTCTATAAAAAGTGGATTATTCTCAACATGCTGCTCTTCACGTCCTTGTGAATTACCACTCCAGTATAATATCTGTATCCTTGTGACCTTGTAGTAGTATTTAAGCACTTACAAAATTAATTACCTTCATAATAACTGATACAAAACATTATTAACTTAAGCTGGAATCATGGGCAAACATTGAGTCTATTACTATAAATCTATAATATTACTACTTAATATTTCTATAGTGGTCATTTATTATATTACTATTACTTAGTTATCTATTACTACTATATAATATTTGCGATAACTTTAGTTTTTAAACATGGTAATCATTTTTATTATTGTTGGGAAATGCGGTTATCACGTGACATTTCTTTTTCATTAACACTTGTCTGACAATCCATATAATTTTGTTTGTTTGACATATGAAGACTAAGTAACTTAAAATAAGTGTCCAACTCTGTAAAAGGAAGGTAATGTACAATTATTTATTTATTTGCCTTCTATTACTATTTCAGGTATGATTAATTGATATATTACTATTACTTAGAAAACCTTATGATAGTCTATTACTATTACATATTACTATTACCCCATGTCTGTTTAATGGGAAAGCATTCTCCAATACAGTGATAAAAGATAATGTTATTGTATTTATTTGAAAAGGTTCCGTAATTGCTTCCAAGTTGGTACAAGTCATGTACGTACAGCTGGCCACACTCCCATGAGACCCACCCAGTGTTGTCAATATTAACCCCAAAATACTAGTAGTGAACTCCGCTCGCTCGAATCATTCACTGGTGGGAGAGAAAAGTAGGGTGGGATTTAATTTAGGTGGGTAGGGGGGGGGGGGGGCTGCCTATACAAGAGAGGTGAGAAATTGTTCTTGAGGAAGTGAGAAATGAGTTAAATCTTTATTAAAAGTACGAAAATACTGACATTTATATACTGACATTTTTGTCAATTATTAACACCAATAAAGGTTAGATTAACTTTTTAATATTATGATGTAACACAAAAACAACAGAGGCAAAATAATTGTATACTTTATTCGTATTGTATTCAATTTCAACTAAAATAAATATAAGGTGATAATGATATTATTTTGACATGGTTTTCAATGTTAGATAAACTCATATATAACAACAGATAATATACAACGTCACGGCTTTATACAAAACCTGATAATGTGAGTGTGTGTGTATGTGTGTGAGAGAGAGTATACTGAGAAACAAGAGATAGAAAGAGAAGAAACGAGGTGCTTGAGTGATAGTGTGTGTTTACTGAGAGAGAGAGAGAGAGAGAGAGAGAGAGAGAGAGAGAGAGAGAGACGAGGAGCTAGAGTAGGTTGCTTGTTGTCCGTAATGAGAGACGAAGTAAACTATGCAGGTTTCTAAGAAAATGAATATAAGTAAATCAATTTTGCATTACTTGGGGGATAACACATTACTGATATGTTAATAAATATATTAAAATGGCTGTAATGTTGTATTAGCAGATGTGACTCGTCTTCTCTGCACCACACCACCCTTCCTTACCCCCCCACCCAACTCCCCATTTCTCCGACCCGAATAAGGAAGATGAAGCTTTGCCGATTCGAAATATTTTCTTGTATATGGACAGGAGGTCACACAAGCGAAACACTGTGCAGCGTTAGCCACGTCTAGTTAGAGGGTGGTCCAGGTAGAAATCTTATAGAATGTACTGTACATACCTCCCAAAAGTATAGTTAAATTAATTATTAAATTAGGGAGAGAGCACTGACATATGCGTTAGAGACATTGCCATCATCAGTCTAGAATAGGTGCAGTGGAAATGAATTACTTGAGAGGAGCATGTGGACTTACTATTAACCATTTCAGGCCCCATGTTGCATCGTTTTTCGCAAAGATCTTGAAGGTTCTTAGTCAGATAATTATAACATTCTAACACAATGTTTACGACACCCCGCCGTAATTTATGGCGGTATAGTAGTTAGGCAAATTTGTATACTTAAGGAGTTTACTCTTATGATCTTAAATTGTAGTCAGTGAGAACACAAAATCCTGAGCAAATGTTCGGACAAGGCGAGGTACCCCCTCTTCCCAAATCCCTCACCAGACAACCTCCTCACCACACGCAAAATGTGTCACCCTGTTTGTCGGAGAAAATTATTGAGGGAAATAATTCATAAGATTATTTCACGTTACAACTCCACCGTATTATAATATCCATATTCTTATTGTTTATTTAAATCTATACTAAAACCTTGAGCTGTAAATTTTGTAACAAATGTGTATGAAGTAAACTTATTTCTTTAACATGTGTACTATTTTGGTTGGAATATATTAACATCATGATATATATATATATATATATATATATATATATATATATATATATATATATATATATATATATATATATATATATATATATATATATATATATATATATATATATATATATATATACTGTATACATATATATATATATATATATATATATATATATATATATATATATATATATATATATATATACTGTATACATATATATATATATATATATATATATATATATATATATATATATATATATATATATATATATATATATATATATATACTGTATACATATATATATATATATATATATATACTGTATACATATATATATATATATATATATATATATATATATATATATATATATATATATATATATATATATATATATATATATATATATATATATATATATATACTGTATACATATATATATACATACATAGATATTTGTGTGTGTGTGTGTATGTATACAAAATGGAAACATATGTAGCAATGTCTGAGGAACATACTTTGTCCTTACACAAAGTGCACAATTTGCTTACAATGCCCAATGGTACTGGATTAAGGTACGAAGGGTAAGGGTGTGTTGTGAAGAATTTGTTGAAGCACCATGAAGTGTGGTGGTGAGTGTGTAGGTGGTGGTGACGATAGCGTGGTGGTGGTGATGGTGGTGGTGGTGGCGGTGACAGTGGTGGTGATGGTGGTGGTAGTGGTGGTGGTGGTGGTGGTGGTGACAGTGAAGTGTATAGTTGGTGGTGGTGTGAGTCTTCTTCAGTAACTTGTCAACGTCTTAATGAACTTTTACCCTCTTCTTGAAAAGTTAGAGGCAGGCTGGAGGGGGAGACAGAGGTAAGAGGAAGAACTGGTGTGCGTATAATATGTGGGTGGGTATAGTTACAGAGAGAGAGAGAGAGAGAGAGAGAGAGAGAGAGAGAGAGAGAGAGAGAGAGAGAGAGAGAGAGAGATGCCTTATACTAGGTTTTCAGGAACATCAAGAATTATAAATTATAGAGAAAAAAATGCCATAACAGAAGTGAGAAGCTGTGTGTGAAGTGGAGTGTAAGGATACTTCCAAACTGTACCGTAATATATAGACTGAACTTAACAGCTGAGTCTGTTGGTACTTCATCTTTTAGGCAGTTATGAATATGAATATTAGATTTTTAAATAATAATGATAACGGAGACACTAGCACCAAGCCATGAAGATTATAAGACAAAGCGACATAATTGAAGTAAAAATAAAGGTCCTCCATCTCCAACCAGTACTTCCAGCCGAAAGCAATAACCTAAAGTGAGAAAAATCTTCTCAGATTGGAAAAAATTTCATGCATACATTTATTACGGGAAGGGTTGTACCATTGTTAATGTAACATCTAACGCATTGGAATGATTGATGGTATTAAATACTGTATTACCCTCTCTAAGGATGTTTTCGCCTCCGTTGTATGTTTGTCTGTATACAAGATTCTTCCAAAGGTTAATACTGCTCACTGGGGTAGTGGGTGTGATGGGGAGGCACATCCGCCAGAATCTCTTGTAATGAAAGACAGGCGAGCTGGCCTCTATACCCCGGGAAACCCCAGGTGTACTCAACAGGGAATGAACCTGGGGGAGAAGAACGTACCCTGTAAAAATGGGTGTTCGGGATAAATGGTTCTAGTACTGGGAAAGTTTATTTAAAAACTTCTTACAAGAAAAACAAGACAAGTTCCCTCAGCATTCGTTAGATTACATCTGAACTTGGTCGACGCTCGTAGAAATACGTGAGTACTGTACATTTAGTCACCAATATGAGTGTGAAATTGAAATGAAAGGAAGGAAGGAAGGAGGGTTACTGATGGAAAATTACTGAAAGGTAAGGAGGGTAGGTAATTAAAAAAAAAGGTGGAGATTTGGGAGGGGTAGGGGAGCGGCAGTGATAAAAACGAGGAGAGTAAAAAAGAGATAATAAAAAAGAGAGCGAGAGCGACGATGAGAGCGGGAGAGAGTGAAACATATGAACACACAGAAAAATTAGGGGAGCTTTTTTTATGTGTGGGATGGAGGGGTGAGAATATGACAGTGTGGAATGTGGGAGAGTGTGAGAGAAAATGTACCACTATGGAAACAGAACAGGACGAGAGACCATGGAAGAATAATTATGATCAACCAATGGGAGCAATTTCGTGGGAGAGAATATAAATAAAATATAAATATATCCGATATATAGAAATAAATAGGAAGGAAGCAGGATGGTTAGAATAGCACGAGAGGAAGTTTGTGAGGATGAGATTACGGTAGAACGGCAATAAGTAGCCTATGATAGCAGGTCTTAGAGAGAGCTTATTGGTGGGAATGAATGAGAAGAGGTGAGGGAGTGTGACTAAGGAAAGAAAGGACTTTATGCAACAAATGTGAGATTGTAGAACGCAACAAAAACATAGAATTGGGCATATGAGAGAAGGGTGATAACTGGGAGTGAATGGGGAAGGAACAGGATGATTTACAGTACAGTAGCTACTTAGATAATGATAGGGTGTGTGTGTGTGTGTGTGTGTGTGTGTGTGTGTGTGTGTGTGTGTGTGTGTGTATCATCATAGGTGTAGGTGAGGGAGATTATGGGTTATATTCAAGAACTGCTGTTGTGGCTTGTAACCTGGGAATCCGATGGCGTTCAATTGTTGGTTTCCCAGAATATTTATTACTAAGAAGATACTACTTGTGATTTACAGTATGAAAGATAAAGTTCAGTGAGACACATGTAAGTAACTCAGAAAATTCAGTAAAACCACATTGCTGGCATGTGAAAAAATATAATTGTAAAAATATAGTTGTAAAAATCCCGGTGTGTGTGTATGTGTGTATGAAGTGAGTGTAGTCGATGACGATGGGTGTGTGGAATATAGATAGTGTACGGTAAGGGTATCACGGTGGAAGTCAGTCAACCGATCCTTGCCACTAATCACTCACTGGGAGACGAGCAGCCAAGGGTGAACTAGCCAATTACGGATAACCCCGTCATGGCTCTTCCTGACGACCCCCTTCCCACACACACCTACACACACACACACACATACATACACGGCCCCCTCCCCCGCTCTATGATATCGTCAACACACACACACACACACACCACACACACACAAACGGTCCCCTCCCCCGCTCCATCATATCGTCAACACACACACACACACCACACACACACAAACGGTCCCCTCCCCCGCTCCATCATATCGTCAACACACACACACACACACACACACATACATACACGGCCCCCTCCCCCGCTCTATGATATCGTCAACACACACACACACACACACCACACACACATACACGGCCTCTCCCCCGCTCCATCATATCGTCAACACACACACACACACACACCACACACACACAAACGGTCCCCCTCCCCCGCTCCATCATATCGTCAACACACACACACACACACACACACCACACATACATACACGGCCCCCTCCCCCGCTCCATCATACCTTCAACACACACACACACACACACACACACCACACACACACAAACGGCCCCCTCCCCCGCTCCATCATACCTTCAATACACACACACACACACACCACACACACACAAACGGTCCCCTCCCCCGCTCCATCATACCTTCAATACACACACACACACACACACACACACAACCAAACCTATTATTAGTTGGCCAGGTTTCTCTTTACACACCCTATCATACCCCAACACACTACAGCAACCATCGTGCCTGATCGTTCCTACTTCATTTCTACTCAACACACTATTACCCTGTCACAACCCTTCTCCTACTCTCCCTTCTTCCACAACACCATTTATACCTATTTCATTATACCTTGACTTACGTTGTGGGTATATTGTAAGTTTATTGTAATGAAGCTATAATTATATATACAGTATATATATTTTATTATCATTTTCATTCTCTATCATTCTATACTTTTATTCAGTTCATATACTTTCTTTCCTCATTCTGTTTTTCCTCATTCCTCCACCTACCTCTCACATTTCTCCACTTTTCTCTTTTGTTCCTCTCCCCTTCTGCTTTCATCTTTCCTCTCTCATTTTCTTAATCTTAAACTGTCACTTGTAATTCTTCCCTCCTCTCGTCTCTCACTCAGCCTCTCCCTCACTCCCCTCCTCTTCTCTTACCTCTTATTAATCTCTCTTACTAAACCTAATCTCATATTCATTACCTTAATTTATTTTTAGTCTCTCTGTCTGTCTGTCTGTCTGTCTGTCTGTCTGTCTGTCTGTCTGTCTGTCTGTCTGTCTGTCTGTCTGTCTGTCTGTCTGTCTGTCTGTCTGTCCTGTCTCTCTTCTCTTCTCTTCTCTCTGTTTCTCTCTCTTCTCTTCTCTTCTCTCTCTTCTCTCTCTTCTCTTCTCTTCTCTTCTCACATTTTTACTATACTCTCTCTTTTATTCCCTTCATCACTAACATTCAGCTATTCTCACCTTTCTTCATGCTCTCTATCCTCTGTATTTCGCTTTCATTCTCTTTTTCACACTCTTTTCACTTTCTCATGTCTACCTTTTCACTTTTCACTTCCTTCCCTCCTTATCCTCTCCCATTCAACCTCTCCTCCCCTTCTCGTTTTCCTCTCCCACCTAAGCCCCCCCCCACCCCCCTCTAACTCTCATATCCCTCTCCCCCTTCCTTTTCCTCCCCC
>JAWZYT010006513.1:32500-38282 GCA_034508575.1 Petrolisthes manimaculis | reverse complement strand
ATGTAACACAAACGTCACTATTTACTACATATACAGTTATTACATTTATTTGTTTATTTATTCATTTATTTCTTACACAACTTCACAGACACTTTTTTGTAATAGTGTACAGATGCAGCAGAACATCTTGTAACCACTCACTGCACCCAGCCAAAAATATCTTGCTTGTTTAAACTCAAACTTCTTTCTGTTCCCTCTCAGCAATCTAATAAATTTCCCTGGCAAGGCATAGAGTCGTAGTTTTTATTTGTATTTTTGAGGGCCGCCAGCAAGCAAGCAAGGAAGCTGCATGTCTTGTTGTGTTAGACAGTACACACACACACACACACACACACACACACACACACACACACACACACACACACACACACACACACACACACACACACACACACATACATACATAAACGATAATATTCAAATACAAAATAGACAAAAATATAAATAAGTAAATCACCTGTAGTGGTCTGCGTCCTCTTGTTTCCTCTTGTTTCCTCTTGTTTCCTCTTGTTTCCTCTTGTTTCCTCTTGTTTCCTCTTGTTTCCTCTTGTTTCCTCTTGTTTCCTCTTGTTTCCTCTTGTTTCCTCTTGTTTCCTCTTGTTTCCTCTTGTTTCCTCTTGTCGTAGTCCATCCATGCTATAAGGGCATATAAGATAATAATAATAATAACAAATCATGCCTCACTCTGCCTTAATCTCTCTCTCTCTCTCTCTCTCTCTCTCTCTCTCTCTCTCTCTCTCTCTCTGCCTTAATCTCTCTCTCTCTCTCTCTCTCTGCCTTAATCTCTCTCTCTCTCTCTCTGCCTTAATCTCTCTCTCTCTCTCTCTGCCTTAATCTCTCTCTCTCTCTCTCTGCCTTAACCTCTCTCTCTCTGCCTTAATCTCTCTCTCTCTCTCTCTCTCTCTCTCTCTCTCTCTAATTCTATATTTACTATCTAATTATTATCAGTTTATGTATGCAAATTAAATACAGTCACAATCTATACTAAATATACAACCTGTATGATCCTGTATATATTTAAGGTTGTAATTATCTGTATTATTATTAATTATTATTATTATTAATTATTATTATTATTACGTTATAACAATAAGTTTATCTAAGGAGTTTGTATATATGTGTGTATATGTAGTGATATATTTACCAACCGTCCTCTTCTTAGCTGATACTCAATCTGTAAAGAAGAAAACGAATGTTAATATATTTTGGTTTGTAAAAAAAAAAAAAAAAAAAAAAAATTGTAAAAAAAAATTTGTAAAAAAAAAAAAAAAAAAAAGTTAAAAAAAAAAAATATATATATATATATAAATTATAAAACAAGCAACATTAATGTATGTATGTGTGTATAAATAAGCACATATGGAATACATATAGAGAGAATTTCCAAAAAGGTTTACTAACACACACACACACACACACACACACATACATACATATACGATAATATTCAAATACAAAATACACAAAAATATAAATAAGTAAATCACCTGTAGTGGTCTGCGTCCTCTTGTTTCCTCTTGTTTCCTCTTGTTTCCTCTTGTTTCCTCTTGTCGTAGTCCATCCATGCTATAAGGGCATATAAGATAATAATAATAATAACAAATCATGCCTCACTCTGCCTTAATCTCTCTCTCTCTCTCTCTCTCTCTCTCTCTGCCTCTCTCTCTCTCTCTCTCTCTGCCTTAATCTCCCTCTCTCTCTCTCTCTGCCTCTCTCTCTCTCTCTCTCTCTCTCTCTCTCTCTCTCTCTCTCTCTCTCTCTCTCTCTCTCTCTCTAATTCTATATTTACTATCTAATTATTATCAGTTTATGTATGCAAATTAAATACAGTTACAATCTATACTAAATATACAACCTGTATGATCCTGTATATATTTAAGGTTGTAATTATCTGTATTATTATTAATTATTATTATTATTATTATTATTATTAAGTTATAACAATAAGTTTATCTAAGGAGTTTGTGTATATGTGTGTATATGTAGTGATATATTTACCAACCGTCCTCTTCTTAGATACTCAATCTGTAAAGAAGAAAACGAACGTTAATATATTTTGGTTTTTGACTTTACGAGGTTAAAAAAAAAAAAAAAAAAAAAAAAAAAAAAAATATATATAAAAAAAAAAATATAAAAAAAAAAATATATATATATATATATATAAAAACAAGCAACATTAATGTATATGTGTATGTATATATAAATGTTGAGCACCTATGGAATACATCTAGAGAGAATTTCCAAAAAGGTTTACTAACACACACACACACACACACACACACACACACATACATACATACATATACGATAATATTCAAATACAAAATACACAAAAATATAAATAAGTAAATCACCTGTAGTGGTCTGCGTCCTCTTGTTTCCTCTTGTTTCCTCTTGTTTCCTCTTGTTTCCTCTTGTTTCCTCTTGTTTCCTCTTGTTTCCTCTTGTTTCCTCTTGTTTCCTCTTGTCGTAGTCCATCCATGCTATAAGGGCATATAAGATAATAATAATAATAACAAATCATGCCTCACTCTGCCTTAATCTCTCTCTCTCCCTCTCTCTCTCTCTCTCTCTCTCTCTCTCTCTCTCTCTCTCTCTGCCTCTCTCTCTCTCTCTCTCTCTCTGCCTTAATCTCTCTCTCTCTCTCTGCCTTAATCTCTCTCTCTCTCTCCCTCTCTCTCTCTCTCTCTGCCTTAATCTCTCTCTCTCTCTCTCTCTCTCTGCCTTAATCTATCTCTCTCTCTCTCTCTCTCTCTCTCTCTCTGCCTCACTCTCCCTCTCTCCCTCTCTCTCTCTCTCTCTCTCTCTCTCTCTAATTCTATATTTACTATCTAATTATTATCAGTTTATGTATGCAAATTAAATACAGTTACAATCTATACTAAATATACAACCTGTATGATCCTGTATATATTTAAGGTTGTAATTATTTGTATTATTATTAATTATTATTATTATTATTATTATTATTACGTTATAACAATAAGTTTATCTAAGGAGTTTGTATATATGTGTGTATATGTAGGATATATTTACCAACCGTCCTCTTCTTAGCTGATACTCAATCTGTAAAGAAGAAACGAACGTTAATATATTTTGGTTTTTGACTTTACGAGGTTAAAAAAAAAAAAAAAAAAAAAAAAAAAAAAAAAAATTGAAAAAAAAAAAAAAAAAAATTATATATATATATATATATATATATAAAAAAACAAGCAACATTAATTATGTGTGTGTGTATATATAAATGTTGAGCACATATGGAATACATACATAGAGAATTTCCAAAAAAGTTTACTAACACACACACACACACACACACACACACACATACATATACGATAATATTCAAATACAAAATACACAAAAATATAAATAAGTAAATCACCTGTAGTGGTCTGCGTCCTCTTGTTTCCTCTTGTTTCCTCTTGTTTCCTCTTGTTTCCTCTTGTTTCCTCTTGTTTCCTCTTGTCGTAGTCCATCCATGCTATAAGGGCATATAAGATAATAATAATAATAACAAATCATGCCTCACTCTGCCTTAATCTCTCTCTCTCTCTCTCTCTCTCTCTCTCTCTGCCTTAATCTCTCTCTCTGCCTCTCTCTCTCTCTCTCTCTCCCTCTCTCTCTCTCTGCCTTAATCTCTCTCTCTCTCTCTCTCTCTGCCTTAATCTCTCTCTCTCTCTCTCTCTCTCTCTCTCTGCCTTAATCTCTCTCTCTCTCTCTCTCTCTCTCTCTCTCTCTAATTCTATATTTACTATCTAATTATTATCAGTTTATGTATGCAAATTAAATACAGTCACAATCTATACTAAATATACAACCTGTATGATCCTGTATATATTTAAGGTTGTAATTATCTGTATTATTATTAATTATTATTATTATTATTATTATTATTACGTTATAACTATAAGTTTATCTAAGGAGTTTGTATATATGTGTGTATATGTAGTGATATATTTACCAACCGTCCTCTTCTTAGCTGATACTCAATCTGTAAAGAAGAAAACGAACGTTAATATATTTTGGTTTTTGACTTTACGAGGTTAAAAAAAAAAAAAAAAAAAAAAAAAAAAAAAAAAAAAAAAATATATATATAAAAAAAAAAATATATATATATATATAAAAACAAGCAACATTAATGTATGTATGTATGTATAAATAAATGTTGAGCACCTATGGAATACATATAGAGAGAATTTCCAAAAAGGTTTACTAACACACACACACACACACACACACACATACATACATACATACATACATATACGATAATATTCAAATACAAAATACACAAAAATATAAATAAGTAAATCACCTGTAGTGGTCTGCGTCCTCTTGTTTCCTCTTGTTTCCTCTTGTTTCCTCTTGTTTCCTCTTGTTTCCTCTTGTTTCCTCTTGTTTCCTCTTGTTTCCTCTTGTCGTAGTCCATCCATGCTATAAGGGCATATAAGATAATAATAATAATAACAAATCATGCCTCACTCTGCCTTAATCTCTCTCTCTCTCTCTCTCTCTGCCTTAATCTCCCTCTCTCCCTCTCTCTCTCTCTCTCTCTCTCTCTCTCTCTCTCTCTCTCTCTCTCTAATTCTATATTTACTATCTAATTATTATCAGTTTATGTATGCAAATTAAATACAGTTACAATCTATACTAAATATACAACCTGTATGATCCTGTATATATTTAAGGTTGTAATTATCTGTATTATTATTAATTATTATTATTATTATTATTATTATTACGTTATAACAATAAGTTTATCTAAGGAGTTTGTATATATGTGTGTATATGTAGTGATATATTTACCAACCGTCCTCTTCTTAGCTGATGCTCAATCTGTAAAGAAGAAAACGAACGTTAATATATTTTGGTTTTTGACTTTACGAGGTTAAAAAAAAAAAAAAAAAAAAAAAAAAAAAAAATTATATATATATATATATACATATAAAAGCAAGCAACATTAATGTGTGTGTGTGTGTATATATAAATGTTGAGCACATATGGAATACATATAGAGAGAATTTCCAAAAAGGTTTACCAACACACACGATAATATAAATACATATTATATAAATACATATAAATACATATTATATAAATACATATTTTATAAATACATATAAATACATACTATACACCTCACATCAGAATACATAAAAAGTATACATATATAATAATAATACATATATAATAATAAAACATGAATATATATATAAAAAAACACGAATCATTAGTTATAAAAAATAACACGAATATATAATAAAAAAAAAAACATGAATCATTAGTTAGAAAAAAAAACGAATATATATATAAAAAAAAAACACGAATCATTAGTTAGAAAAAAAAAACATGAATAGATAATGAAAAAATAACACGAATATATAATGAAAAAAAAAACACGAATCATTTAACCTCTGGCTAGCACAGTGGTAAAGTCTGTGGCTGCAATTCTGTGGCCCAGCGTTCGATCCTTGCTCGGGACACTGTTAAAAACACCACTGATGCCAGAGGTTACCCCACCCCCTGTGAGCAGGGAGTGGGGGGGTTGGAGTCAGCTGTCTGAGGTCTTCCTGCTTAGTCAGCCATAGACGAAGCTGACTCGGGTCTCAGGTGGGTGGAGTGGTCGCTGGGCCATGCATTACAGGGAATCATCCTTGTGTTTCATATATTCGAATCATTAGTTAGAAGAAAAAAAAACACGAATATATAATGAAAAAAAAAACACGAATCATTAATTAGAAGAAAAAAAAACACAAATCATTAGTTAGAAGAAAAAAAA
>JAWZYT010006513.1:0-27500 GCA_034508575.1 Petrolisthes manimaculis | reverse complement strand
TGTGTGTATGTGTGTGTGTGTGTCTCTCTCTCTCTCTCTGTGTGTGTGTGTGTGTGTGTGTCTCTCTCTCTCTGTGTGTGTGTGTGTGTGTGTGTATCCACTTTCCAGCCACATATTAAAACTCTTTCTCTCTCTCTCTCTCTCTCTCTCTCTCTCTCTCTCTCTCTCTCTCTCTCTCTCTCTCTCTCTCTGTGTGTGTGTGTGTGTGTGTGTGTGTGTGTGTATCTCCACTCTCCAGCCACATACTGCACTCATACATACACACACACACACACACACACATAATAACAGTTCAAATTAAGCGCTGTTTATTGTAACTCTCTCTGATTGGTCCATCTCAAAAAATCAATACTTGAACCTGATCGCTGATTGGCTGAAACGGAATGATTATTATATTACTGTTATTATTAGCTCTATATGAGTCCTATAGGTGTTATATAGTTTATATAACCTTATAATATAATAACAAACACAAATATCAGAGTTTATACACTCGTATATGTCTCGTTTATTTATAATTTGGTGAACAGGTGAATGTGAAATTTACGTAAATGTAATTAAGTCTATCTTTTCAATTCTTTTTCCTATTCTCCTTTGGCTAGGAGAATGGGAAGGGATGGATAGAGGATGGGAAGGGATGGATAGAGGATGGGAAGGGATGGATAGAGGATGGGAAGGGATGGATAGAGGATGGGAAGGGATGGATAGAGGATGGGAAGGGATGGATAGAGGATGGGAAGGGATGGATAGAGAATGGGAAGGGATGGATAGAGAATAGGAAGCGTTGAAGAAGAATGGGAAAACTTGATAAATTAAAAGGTTAACTTAAATGTTTTTATTATGAAATACGACACACACACACACACACTTTCTCTTTCTCTTTCTCTCCCTCACACACACACACATAAACACACACACATACACACACACACACACACACTCTTTCTCTTTCTCTCCCTCACACACACCCACACACACACAAACATAACGAGTTAACTTGAGAGGTGTATGTGTACTTACTAGGTGTGTATGTATGTGTGTATGTATGTATGTGTGTATGTATGTATGTATGTACGTATGATAATTATGAGGTTGACGTTGTAAGGAGAAGGTGGTACGTATTAGGTACTGGTGTGTGTGTGTGTGTGAGTGAGTGTGTGTGTGTACCGGTGTGTGTGTGTGTGTGTGTGTACTGGTATGTGTGTGCGTGTGTGTGTACTGGTGTGTGTGTCGGTGTGTGTGTGTGTGGTGGTGTGTGGATGGTAGGCGGTGTGTGTGTGTGTGTGTGTGGTAAGGTGTAAGGTCCTCACCACTCACTGACGCCTCGTTCGGGCCAAAAAATAAATTACATATGTGTATTCCTCACATGATATCTTCGTAGCCAGTAGTCCTAGACAGCTGGGAATAGTCTCATTGGAAAGAGGAAGAGTTTCTGCTTAGAATGAAACTAAGTATATGTTTCTAGGAATTATAGTTTACACGTAAGTAGTGAGTGAAGTAGAGAGACCGATAGAGAGAAATGTGTGTGTACGCGTATGTAAGAGAGAAAGATGAAAGTTACATATGTGTATTCCTCACATGATATCTTCGTAGCCAGTAGTCCTAGACAGCTGGGAATAGTCTCATTGGAAAGAGGAAGAGTTTCTGCTTAGAATGAAACTAAGTATAAGTTTCTATGCATTGTAGTTTACACGTAGGCAGTGAGTGAAGTAAAGAGGTTGGTGGGAGGAATGTGTGTGTGTGTGTGTACGGTAGGTTTGTGTGTGTGCGTATGTGTGTACTGTGCGTACGGTAGGTGTGTGTGTGTGTACGGTGTCTGTGTGTGTGTGTATGTGTGTGTGTTAATATTATAGCTCTATATGAGTCCTATAGGTGTTATATAGTTTATATAACCTTATAATATAATAATAAACACAAATATCAGAGTTTACACACTCGTATACATACACACACACACACACAAAGATACATACATAGATACACACACAAATACATACATAATACAGTACATACACACACAGACATAACACATACATACATACAGACATACATACATAAATACACACTCGTATATGTCTCGTTTATTTATAATTTAGTGGAAAAGTGAATGTGAAATTTACGTAAATCTAATTAAGTCTATCTTTTAAATTATTTTTCCTATTCTCCTTTGGCTAGGAAAATGGGAAGGGATGGATAGAGGATGGGAAGGGATGGATAGAGGATGGGAAGGGATGGATAGAGGATGGGAAGGGATGGATAGAGGATGGGAAGGGATGGATAGAGGATGGGAAGGGATGGATAGAGGATGGGAAGGGATGGATAGAGGATGGGAAGGGATGGATAGAGGATGGGAAGGGATGAAGAAGAATGGGAAAACTTGATAAATTAAAGGATTAACTTAAATGTTTTTATTATGAAATACGACACACACACACACTTTCTCTTTCTCTTTCTCTCCCTCACACACACATAAACACACACACATACACACACACACTCTTTCTCTCTCTCTCCCTCACACACACACACATAAACACACACACATACACACACACACACACAGAGAGAGAGAGAGAGAGAGAGAGAGAGAGAGAGAGAGAGAGAGAGTTTTAGTATGTGGCTGGAGAGTGGAGACACACACACACACGCACACAGAGGTGGCGGCGGCGGGGGCGTCTGCGGCGGGGGCGGCGGCGATGGCGGCGGCGATGGCGGCGATGGCGGCGGCGATGGCGGAGACGGCGGCGATGGCGGACACGATAATAATTAATAGAAAATATATATGTAAAAAAAAAAATAATAATAATATTAAAAAAAAAAAAAAAAAAAAATATTAATTAAAAAAAAAAAGTTAATTAGCGGCGGCGGCGGCAGGGGAGGCGGTAGCGGGGGCGGCGGCGGCGGCGGCGGCGGCGGCAGAGGCGGCGGCA
Source organism: Petrolisthes manimaculis (assembly GCA_034508575.1). NCBI lineage: Eukaryota > Metazoa > Arthropoda > Malacostraca > Decapoda > Porcellanidae > Petrolisthes > Petrolisthes manimaculis. Next base: position 24,570 of record JAWZYT010006513.1, on the reverse strand, counting down.
GCGGCTGCGACTACGACGACGATGACAATAATAATTAATAAAAAAAAAAAAAAAAAAAAAAAAAAATATTTAAAAAAAAAAAAAAAAAATATTAATAAAACAAAAAAAATAGTTTATTAGTGGTGGCGGCGTGGCGGCGGCGGCGGCGGCGGCGGGGGCGGCGACTACGACTACGATGACAATAATAATTAATACAATAAAAATATATTAAAAAAAAAAAAAAAAAAAATTATTAAAAAAAATAAAAAAATAAAAATTATTAATTAAAAAAAAATTAGTTAATTATCGGCGGCGGCGGGGGCGGGGGGCGGCAGCGGCGACGACGATAATAATTAATAAACAAAACAAAATATATTAAAAAAAAAATAAGAAAAATAATTATTAAAATAAAAATAAAAAATACAAATTATTAATAAAAAAAAAATAGTTAATTAGTGGCGGCGGCGGCGGCGGCGATGGCAGGGGTGGCGGCGGCGGGGGCGGCGACGGCGGCGGCGGCGGAGGCGGCAGCGGCGGCGGCGACTACGACGACGGCGATAATAATTAATAAACAAAAAAAAATATTAAAAATAAAACATAAAAATTATTAATAAAAAAAAATAGTTTCTTAGCGGCGGCGGCGGCAGCGGCGACAGGGGCGATGGCGGCGGCGATGGCGGGGACGGCGGGGACGACGACGACGATAATAATTAATAGAAAAATATGAATAAAAAAAAAATAAAAAAAAATATTATTAAAAAAAAATAAAAAAAATATTAATTAAAAAAAAAGCGGAGGAGGCGGCGGTAGCGGGGGCGGCGGCGGCGGCGGCGGCGGCGGGTGCGGCGGCGGGTGCGGCGGCGACGGCGGGTGCGGCGGCGGGTGCGGCGGAAGAGGCGGCGGCGGCGGCGGAGTTGGCAGCGGCGACTACGACGACGACAATAATTAATACAAAAAAAAAAAAAAAAAAAAAAAAATATTAATTAATATTTTTTTAGTTAATTAGCGGCGGTGGCGGGGGCGGCGGCAGCGGGGGCGGCGGCGGCGGGGGCGGCAGCGGCGACGACGATAATAATTAATAAACAAAAAATATATATAAAAAAATAATAAGAAAAATAATTATTAAAAAAAAATAGAAAATAAAAATTATTAATATTTTTTTTTTAGTTAATTAGCGGTAGCGGCAGCAGCGGCGGCGGCGGCGGTGACAGCGGCGGCGGCGGCGGTGGCAGCGGCGACGACGACAATAATTAATAAACAAAAAATAAATATTAAAAAAAAAAAAAAAAAAAAAAAAATATATTAAAAAAAATATATATATATTAATAAAACAAAAAAAAAATAGTTTATTAGCGGCGGCGGCGGCGGCGGCGGTGGCAGCGGCTGCGGCGGCGGCGGCGGCGGAGGCGACTACGACGACGACGACGACGATAATAATTAAAACAAAAAAAAATATATTAAAAAAAAATAATAATAATTATTTAAAAAAATATATATATATATTTATTTAAAAAATATATAATTAATTAGCGGCGGCTGCGGCGGAGGCGGCGGCGGTGGCGGCGGTGGAGGCGGTGGCGGCGGCGGCTTTGGGGGTGGCGGCGGCGGTGGCGGCGGCGGCGGGGGTGGCGGCGGCGGCGACGACGATAATAATTAGTAAAAAAAAATAAAAATAAAAAATAAAATAAATAAAAAAATAATTATTAAAAAAAAACAAAAAATAAAAATTACTAATTAAAAAATAAAAATAGTTAATTAGCGGCGGCGGCGGCGGGGGCGGGGGCGGCAGTGGCGGGGGCGGCGGCGGTGGGGGCGGCGACGACGATAATAATTAATAAAAAAAAAAAAAAAAAAAAAAAATATTAGAAAAAAAAAAAAAAAAAAATATTAATAAAACAAAAAAAATAGTTTATTAGTGGCGGCGGCGTGGCGGCGGCGGCGGCGGCGGCGGGGGCGGCGACTACGACGACGATGACAATAATAATTAATACAAAAAAAAATATATTAAAAAAAAAAGAAAAATAATTATTAAAAAAAATAAAAAAATAAAAAATATTAATTAAAAAAAAATTAGTTAATTATCGGCGGCGGCGGGGGCGGGGGGCGGCAGCGGCGACGACGATAATAATTAATAAACAAAACAAAATATATTAAAAAAAAAATAAGAAAAATAATTATTAAAATAAAAATAAAAAATACAAATTATTAATAAAAAAAAATTAGTTAATTAGTGGTGGCGGCGGCGGCGGGGGTGGTGGAGACAGCGGCGGCGGCGGGGGTGGCGGCGACCGCGGTGGCGGCGGCGGGGGCGACGACGATAATAATTAATAAACAACAACAAAAAAATATAAAAAAAAATAATAATAATTATTTAAAAAAAATAAAAAATAAAAATTATTAATAAAACAAAAAAAATAGTTTATTAGTGGCGGCGGCGGCGGCGGCGATGGCAGGGGTGGCGGCGGCGGGGGCGGCGACGGCGGCGGTGGCGGAGGCGGCAGCGGCGGCGGCGACTACGACGACGGCGATAATAATTAATAAACAAAAAAAATATTAAAAATAAAACATAAAAATTATTAATAAAAAAAAATAGTTTATTAGCGGCGGCGGCGGCGGCGGCGACAGGGGCGATGGCGGCGGCGATGGCGGGGACGGCGGGGACGACGACGACGATAATAATTAATAGAAAAATATGAATAAAAAAAAAATTAAAAAAAATATTATTAAAAACAAATAAAAAAAATATTAATTAAAAAAAAAGCGGAGGAGGCGGCGGTAGCGGGGGCGGCGGCGGCGGCGGCGGCGGCGGGTGCGGCGGCGGGTGCGGCGGCGACGGCGGGTGCGGCGGCGGGTGCGGCGGAAGAGGCGGCGGCGGCGGCGGAGTTGGCAGCGGCGACTACGACGACGACAATAATTAATACAAAAAAAAAAAAAAAAAAAAAAATATTAATTAATATTTTTTTAGTTAATTAGCGGCGGTGGCGGGGGCGGCGGCAGCGGGGGCGGCGGCGGCGGGGGCGGCAGCGGCGACGACGATAATAATTAATAAACAAAAAATATATATAAAAAAATAATAAGAAAAATAATTATTAAAAAAAAATAGAAAATAAAAATTATTAATATTTTTTTTTTAGTTAATTAGCGGTAGCGGCAGCAGCGGCGGCGGCGGCGGTGACAGCGGCGGCGGCGGCGGTGGCAGCGGCGACGACGACAATAATTAATAAACAAAAAATAAATATTAAAAAAAAAAAAAAAATATATATATATATTAAAAAAAAAAAAAATATTAATAAAACAAAAAAAAATAGTTTATTAGCGGCGGCGGCGGCGGCGGCGGTGGCAGCGGCTGCGGCGGCGGCGGCGGCGGAGGCGACTACAGCGACGACGACGACGATAATAATTAAAACAAAACAAAATATGTTAAAAAAAAATAATAATAATTATTTAAAAAAATATATATATATATTTATTTAAAAAATATATAATTAATTAGCGGCGGCTGCGGCGGAGGCGGCGGCGGTGGCGGCGGTGGAGGCGGTGGCGGCGGCGGCTTTGGGGGTGGCGGCGGCGGGGGTGGCGGCGGCGGCGGCGGCGGTGGCGGCGGCGGCGGGGGTGGCGGCGGCGGGGGTGGCGGCGGCGGCGACGACGATAATAATTAGTAAAAAAAATAAAAATAAAAATAAAATAAATAAAAAAATAATTATTAAAAAAAAACAAAAAATAAAAATTACTAATTAAAAAATAAAAATAGTTAACTAGCGGCGGCGGCGGCGGGGGCGGGGGCGGCAGTGGCGGGGGCGGCGGCGGTGGGGGCGGCGACGACGATAATAATTAATAAAAAAAAAAAAAAAAAAAAAAAAAAAAAAAAATTAAAAAAAAAAAAAAAAAAAATATTAATAAAACAAAAAAAATAGTTTATTAGTGGCGGCGGCGTGGCGGCGGCGGCGGCGGCGGCGGGGGCGGCGACTACGACGACGATGACAATAATAATTAATACAAAAAAAATATATTAAATAAAAAAGAAAATTAATTATTAAAAAAAATAAAAAAATAAAAATTATTAATTAAAAAAAAATTAGTTAATTATCGGCGGCGGCGGGGGCGGGGGGCGGCAGCGGCGACGACGATAATAATTAATAAACAAAACAAAATATATTAAAAAAAAAATAAGAAAAATAATTATTAAAATAAAAATAAAAAATACAAATTATTAATAAAAAAAAATTAGTTAATTAGTGGTGGCGGCGGCGGCGGGGATGGCAGGGGTGGCGGCGGCGGGGGTGGTGGAGACAGCGGCGGCGGCGGGGGTGGCGGCGACCGCGGTGGCGGCGGCGGGGGCGACGACGATAATAATTAATAAAAAAAAAAATATATATATAAAAAAAAAATAATAATTATTATATATTAAAAATAAAAATTATTAATTAAAAAAAAAATAGTTAATTATCGGCGGCGGCGGGGGCGGGGGGCGGCAGCGGCGACGACGATAATAATTAATAAACAAAACAAAATATATTAAACAAAAAATAAGAAAAATAATTATTAAAATAAAAATAAAAAATACAAATTATTAATAAAAAAAAATAGTTAATTAGTGGTGGCGGCGGCGGCGGGGGTGGTGGAGACAGCGGCGGCGGCGGGGGTGGCGGAGACCGCGGTGGCGGCGGCGGGGGCGACGACGATAATAATTAATAAACAACAACAAAAAAATATAAAAAAATAATAATAATAATTATTTAAAAAAATAAAAAATAAAAATTATTAATAAAACAAAAAAAAATAGTTTATTAGTGGCGGCGGCGGCGGCGGCGATGGCAGGGGTGGCGGCGGCGGGGGCGGCGACGGCGGCGGCGGCGGAGGCGGCGGCGGCGGCGGCGGCGGCGGCGGAGGCGGCGGCGGCGGAGGCGGCAGCGGCGGCGGCGACTACGACGACGGCGATAATAATTAATAAACAAAACAAAATATTAAAAATAAAACATAAAAATTATTAATAAAAAAAAATAGTTTATTAGCGGCGGCAGCGGCGGCGGCGACAGGGGCGATGGCGGCGGCGATGGCGGGGACGGCGGGGACGACGACGACGATAATAATTATTAGAAAAATATGAATAAAAAAAAAATAAAAAAAAATATTATTAAAAAAAATAAAAAAAATATTAATTAAAAAAAAAGCGGAGGAGGCGGCGGTAGCGGGGGCGGCGGCGGCGGCGGCGGCGGCGGGTGCGGCGGCGGCGGCGGCGGCGGCGGCGGCGGCGGCGGCGGAGGCGGCGACGGCGGCGGCGGGTGCAGCGGCGACGGCGGGTGCGGCGGAAGAGGAGTTGGCAGCGGCGACTACGACGACGACAATAATTAATACAAAAAAAAAAAATATATATTAATTAATATTTTTTTAGTTAATTAGCGGCGGTGGCGGGGGCGGCGGCAGCGGGGGCGGCGGCGGCGGGGGCGGCAGCGGCGACGACGATAATAATTAATAAACAAAAAATATATATAAAAAAATAATAAGAAAAATAATTATTAAAAAAAAATAGAAAATAAAAATTATTAATATTTTTTTTTTAGTTAATTAGCGGTAGCGGCAGCAGCGGCGGCGGCGGCGGTGACAGCGGCGGCGGCGGCGGTGGCAGCGGCGACGACGACAATAATTAATAAACAAAAAATAAATATTAAAAAAAAAAAAAAAAAAAAAAAATATATATTAAAAAAAAAAAAAATTATTAATAAAACAAAAAAAATAGTTTATTAGCGGCGGCGGCGGCGGCGGCGGTGGCAGCGGCTGCGGCGGCGGCGGCGGCGGAGGCGGTAGCAGTGGCGGCGGCGGCGACTACGACGACGACGACGACGACGATAATAATTAAAACAAAAAAATATATATTAAAAAAAAATAATAATAATTATTTAAAAAAATATATATATATATTTATTTAAAAAATATATAATTAATTAGCGGCGGCTGCGGCGGAGGCGGCGGCGGTGGCGGCGGTGGAGGCGGTGGCGGCGGCGGCTTTGGGGGTGGCGGCGGCGGGGGTGGCGGCGGCGGCGACGACGATAATAATTAGTAAAAAAAAATAAAAATAAAAAATAAAAAAAATAAAAAAATAATTATTAAAAAAAAACAAAAAATAAAAATTACTAATTAAAAAATAAAAATAGTTAATTAGCGTCGGCGGCGGCGGGGGCGGGGGCGGCAGTGGCGGGGGCGGCGGCGGTGGGGGCGGCGACGACGATAATAATTAATAAAAAAAATAATAATAATAAAAAAAAAATATTAAAAAAAAAAAAAAAAAAAATATTAATAAAACAAAAATAATAGTTTATTAGTGGCGGCGGCGGCGGCGGCGGCGGGTGCGGCGGCGGGTGCGGCGGCGACGGCGGGTGCGGCGGCGGGTGCGGCGGAAGAGGCGGCGGCGGCGGCGGAGTTGGCAGCGGCGACTACGACGACGACAATAATTAATACAAAAAAAATTATATATATATTAATTAATATTTTTTTAGTTAATTAGCGGCGGTGGCGGGGGCGGCGGCAGCGGGGGCGGCGGCGGCGGGGGCGGCAGCGGCGACGACGATAATAATTAATAAACAAAAAATATATATAAAAAAATAATAAGAAAAATAATTATTAAAAAAAAATAGAAAATAAAAATTATTAATATTTTTTTTTTAGTTAAATAGCGGTAGCGGCAGCAGCGGCGGCGGCGGCGGTGACAGCGGCGGCGGCGGCGGTGGCAGCGGAGACGACGACAATAATTAATAAAAAAAAAAAAAAAAAAAAAATATTAATTAATATTTTTTTAGTTAATTAGCGGCGGTGGCGGGGGCGGCAGCGGCGACGACGATAATAATTAATAAACAAAAAATATATATAAAAAAATAATAAGAAAAATAATTATTAAAAAAAAATAGAAAATAAAAATTATTAATATTTTTTTTTTAGTTAATTAGCGGTAGCGGCAGCAGCGGCGGCGGCGGCGGTGGCAGCGGCGACGACGATAATAATTAATAAACAAAAAATAAATATTAAAAAAAAAAAAAAAAAAAAAAATATATATTAAAAAAAATATATATATATTAATAAAACAAAAAAAAATAGTTTATTAGCGGCGGCGGCGGCGGCGGCGGTGGCAGCGGCGGCGGCGGCGGCGGCGGCGGAGGCGGTAGCAGTGGCGGCGGCGGCGGAGGCGACTACGACGACGACGACGACGATAATAATTAAAACAAAAAAAAATATATTAAAAAAAATAATAATAATTATTTAAAAATATATATATATATATTTATTTTAAAAATATATAATTAATTAGCGGCGGCTGCGGCGGAGGCGGCGGCGGTGGCGGCGGTGGAGGCGGTGGCGGCGGCGGCTTTGGGGGTGGCGGCGGCGGGGGTGGCGGCGGCAGCGACGACGATAATAATTAGTAAAAAAAAATAAAAATAAAAAATAAAAAAAATAAAAAAAATAATTATTAAAAAAAAAAAAAAAAAAAAAATTACTAATTAAAAAATAAAAATAGTTAATTAGCGGCGGCGGCGGCGGGGGCGGGGGCGGCAGTGGCGGGGGCGGCGGCGGTGGGGGCGGCGACGACGATAATAATTAATAAAAAAAAAAAAAAAAAAAAAAAAAAAAAAAATATTAATAAAACAAAAAAAATAGTTTATTAGTGGCGGCGGCGTGGCGGCGGCGGCGGCGGCGGCGGGTGCGGCGGCGGGTGCGGCGGCGGGTGCGGCGGAAGAGGTGGCGGCGGCGGCGGAGTTGGCAGCGGCGACTACGACGACGACAATAATTAATAAAAAAAAAAAAAAAAAAATATTAATTAATATTTTTTTAGTTAATTAGCGGCGGTGGCGGGGGCGGCGGCGGCGGGGGAGGCGGCGGCGGGGGCGGCAGCGGCGACGACGATAATAATTAATAAACAAAAAATATATATAAAAAAATAATAAGAAAAATAATTATTAAAAAAAAATAGAAAATAAAAATTATTAATATTTTTTTTTTTAGTTAAATAGCGGTAGCGGCAGCAGCGGCGGCGGCGGCGGTGACAGCGGCGGCGGCGGCGGTGGCAGCGGCGACGACGACAATAATTAATAAACAAAAAATAAATATTAAAAAAAAAAAAAAAAAAAAAATATATTAAAAAAAAAAAAATATATTAATAAAACAAAAAAAAATAGTTTATTAGCGGCGGCGGCGGCGGCGGCGATGGCAGCGGCTGCGGCGGCGGCGGCGGCGGAGGCGGTAGCAGTGGCGGCGGCGACTGAGGCGACTACGACGACGACGACGACGATAATAATTAAAACAAAAAAATATATATTAAAAAAAAATAATAATAATTATTTAAAAAAATATATATATATATTTATTTAAAAAATATATAATTAATTAGCGGCGGCTGCGGCGGAGGCGGCGGCGGTGGCGGCGGTGGAGGCGGTGGCGGCGGCGGCTTTGGGGGTGGCGGCGGCGGGGGTGGCGGCGGCGGCGACGACGATAATAATTAGTAAAAAAAAATAAAAATAAAAAATAAAAAAAATAAAAAAATAATTATTAAAAAAAAAAAAAAAAAAAAATTACTAATTAAAAAATAAAAATAGTTAATTAGCGGCGGCGGCGGCGGCGGCGGCGGCGGGGGCGGGGGCGGCAGTGGCGGGGGCGGCGGCGGTGGGGGCGGCGACGACGATAATAATTAATAAAAAAAAAAAAAAAAAAAAAAAAATATTAAAAAAAAAAAAAAATATTAATAAAACAAAAAAAATAGTTTATTAGTGGCGGCGGCGTGGCGGCGGCGGCGGCGGCGGCGGGTGCGGCGGCGGGTGCGGCGGCGACGGCGGGTGCGGCGGAAGAGGCGGCGGCGGCGGCGGAGTTGGCAGCGGCGACTACGACGACGACAATAATTAATACAAAAAAAAAAAAAAAAAAAAAATATTAATTAATATTTTTTTAGTTAATTAGCGGCGGGGGCGGGGGCGGCGGCAGCGGGGGAGGCGGCGGCGGGGGCGGCAGCGGCGACGACGATAATAATTAATAAACAAAAAATATATATAAAAAAATAATAAGAAAAATAATTATTAAAAAAAAATAGAAAATAAAAATTATTAATATTTTTTTTTTAGTTAAATAGCGGTAGCGGCAGCAGCGGCGGCGGCGGCGGTGACAGCGGCGGCGGCGGCGGTGGCAGCGGAGACGACGACAATAATTAATAAAAAAAAAAAAAAAAAAAAAAAAAAAATATATATATATATATATATTAAAAAAAAAAAAAATTATTAATAAAACAAAAAAAAATAGTTTATTAGCGGCGGCGGCGGCGGCGGCGGTGGCAGCGGCTGCGGCGGCGGCGGCGGTGGAGGCGGTAGCAGTGGCGGCGGCGGCGGAGGCGACTACGACGACGACGACGACGATAATAATTAAAACAAAAAAAAATATATTAAAAAAAAATAATAATAATTATTTAAAAAAATATATATATATATTTATTTAAAAAATGTATAATTAATTAGCGGCGGCTGCGGCGGAGGCGGCGGCGGTGGCGGCGGTGGAGGCGGTGGCGGCGGCGGCTTTGGGGGTGGCGGCGGCGGGGGTGGCGGCGGCGGGGGTGGCGGCGGCGGCGACGACGATAATAATTAGTAAAAAAAAAAAAAAATAATAAAAAAAAAAAAAAAAAAAAAAATATTAAAAAAAAACAAAAAATAAAAATTACTAATTAAAAAATAAAAATAGTTATTTAGCGGCGGCGGCGGCGGCGGCGGCGGCGGGGGCGGGGGCGGCGGCGGCGGGGGCGGGGGCGGCAGTGGCGGGGGCGGCGGCGGTGGGGGCGGCGACGACGATAATAATTAATAAAAAAAAAAAAAAAAAAAAAAAAAAAAAAAAATAATAATAATAAAACAAAAAAAATAATTTATTAGTGGCGGCGGCGTGGCGGCGGCGGCGGCGGCGGCGGGTGCGGCGGCGACGGCGGGTGCGGCGGCGGGTGCGGCGGAAGAGGCGGCGGCGGCGGTGGCGGAGTTGGCAGCGGCGACTACGACGACGACAATAATTAACCCTTAACGTCCGGACCGCGGTCATAGACGGACCCAGGAAGCCTCCGGGTGGTGTCTTACACCCGTACCATGTGGTGACCGGGCGAGATGAAGCACCGCTATTGCCAATGTCAGCATTTGCGAGCCCAATTTGGCGGTTTTTTTTTCACTTGGCTATACTTCACCACCATCCCTACAAATCACCATCGTCAGTCAGTGTGTTACTGACTGTAAACATGGATGGATGTGGATTAGATTTCTCGTGCGTGTCCGATTCTGTGGTGCGCCATGCTTACTTACAACACTGACTGCCACCCGCGCGGGCCACGTTCAGTTGTCGTCAGAGCCACTGCACCTAAGCGAACGCAGCCGCGCTCACACGAAAAAGTACCCTTCATTCCTCACTTAATTTCTCGGCAACGGAGAGTTGTAGAGAGCTGAGGTTGGTTTTATTGGAAAGAGGAAGAGTTGATGGTGCTAACAAGACCAAATTTAAGTTGTTCAGTATCGTAGTTTAGACGTACAGAGTAAGTGGAATAGAGCGATTTTGGAAAAATCGGCCAAAAGCGCCCGGCCACACAGTAGGGAAAGTAAGACTAGCCCCGGACTGACAAAATGGCTATCCATAGTTATCCCGTCGCGGAGGGGTTAATACAAAAAAAAAAAAAAAAAAAAAAAAAAATATTAATTAATATTTTTTTAGTTAATTAGCGGCGGTGGCGGGGGCGGCGGCAGCGGGGGCGGCGGCGGCGGGGGCGGCAGCGGCGACGACGATAATAATTAATAAACAAAAAATATATATAAAAAAATAAGAAAAATAATTATTAAAAAAAAATAGAAAATAAAAATTATTAATATTTTTTTTTAGTTAATTAGCGGTAGCGGCAGCAGCGGCGGCGGCGGCGGTGGCAGCGGTGACGACGATAATAATTAATAAACAAAAAATAAATATTAAAAAAAAAAAAAAAAAAAAAAAAATATATTAAAAAAAAAAAAATTATTAATAAAACAAAAAAAATAGTTTATTAGCGGCGGCGGCGGCGGCGGCGGTGGCAGCGGCTGCGGCGGCGGCGGCGGCGGATGCGGTAGCAGTGGCGGCGGCGGCGACTACGACGACGACGACGACGATAATAATTAAAACAAAAAAATATATATTAAAAAAAAATAATAATAATTATTTAAAAAAAAATATATATATATTTATTTAAAAAATATATAATTAATTAGCGGCGGCTGCGGCAGAGGCGGCGGCGGTGGCGGCGGTGGAGGCGGTGGCGGCGGCGGCTTTGGGGGTGGCGGTGGCGGGGGTGGCGGCGGCGGCGACGACGATAATAATTAGTAAAAAAAAAAAAAAAAAAAAAAAAAAAAAAAAAAAAAAAAAAAAATATTAAAAAAAAAAAAAAAAAAAAAATACTAATTAAAAAATAAAAATAGTTAATTAGCGGCGGCGGCGGCGGGGGCGGGGGCGGCAGTGGCGGGGGCGGCGGCGGTGGGGGCGGCGACGACGATAATAATTAATAACAAAAAAAAAAAAAAAAAAAAAAAAATATTAAAAAAAAAAAAAAAAAATATTAATAAAACAAAAAAAATAGTTTATTAGTGGCGGCGGCGTGGCGGCGGCGGCGGCGGCGGCGGGGGCGGCGATGGCGGCGGCGACGACGACGACGATAATAATTAATAAAAAATATATATATTAAAAATGAAAATAAATAAAATAATTAAGAAATTAAAAAATAAAAATTATTAATTAAAAAAAATAAGTTATATAGCGGTGGGGGCGGCGGCGGAGGCAGCGGCGGGGTCGGCGGCGGCGGCGGCGGCGGTGGGGGTGGCATCGGCGGCTGTGTGGTGAGGTATAAGGTGTTAGGTGGTTTGGTGTATGGATGGTTGGCTGTGTGTGTGTGTGTGTGTGTGTGTGGTGAGGATAAGGTTGGACAAGAGGATAACTACCTTCCTGTCCGTTTATTACTCTAATAAATAAGGCAAGTCTTACCTGTAAAGCAGTTCTCTGGTACAAGGTTTCTCTTCACTACTACAGTACTACAGCCTGTGTCACGTAACACACACACACACACACACAGTTCCTTGTTAGCCATACCACTACTACAGTACTACAGACTGTGTGTGTGTGTCACGTAAACAGCCCTGACTGATAGTGGTTCACCAGCTGACAAGGTACAAGGAGTGTTGGAGAGTAACTGAACACAGTTCCGTCAAGGGAATTCTACAAACCATTAGAAGACTCACATTTTCGAACTCAGTTCAGTTGCTCTCCAACACTCCTTGGACCCTGCCTGGTGAAGCACTATCAGCCATGGCTGTACATAAACTCCTTGGACCCTTCATGGTGAAGCACTATCAGCCATCAGATGGAGAAATTTCCCATGGTTTGTGAAAAATCTTCCAACATTTAATAAGATCAGCTCTCAAGAGTCTGCCCTGTACAGAGTACACTGGTTCAGAGCCTTGAGGTGATTGGTATATGATAGGTCTGCTAGGCCGTCGATGTGTTTAGTTCAACGACGCTGTACTGACTCCAACAACCGCAGGTCACCCAAGTACCCAGTGTTCCAGAATGTTGATCTAAACTCCAATATAGATCTTATATGTGACTTAAAGATAGTTACCATGAAGTCACTGGAGCGACAAAGAGTAGATCTGAGTAGATTATTACCTAATCCTGCAGCTTTGTTAACTGTTGTTCTTATATGAGCATGAAACTTTAGGATATTGTCAACCAGGATTCCCAGGTCTCTATAGTTTAAATCAGGTACTACAGCTGGTGTAGTAGTCCCACTACAACTTGTTCTAACAGCAATTGGAGTGACAGTGCTGTTGGGAGAGGAGTCTCGCATTGCACTAGGCTCGCAGTGGTTCCCAAACTGGGGGCCATGGCCCCCTGGGGGGCCATATAGAAGAATGTAGGGGGCCATAATCTGAGGCTATGCATAAATAAAACCAAAGGAGTTTAGCAGGTAGGTAGCCAGTGGAGGGAACTTACAGGTTCAATACAGGTTTGTGCAATGCCTTGCTGCCAGACACATGAGTAATACGTCCTTTTTAATATGATTCTGTGTTATTGACATAAAACAAAACATGGGGATGTACAGTATTAGGGAAGCAAGATAATTTTAACTCAACATAATTCTAATCTAAGGCTTCCTAAGCTGTGTATTCTTATGATAACCTGGTCTTGAATCTTACGTATCAGCAAGGATATTCATATTATTCAGTTAACGGGTTATGGTTGTTGGGGGGGGGGGGGCATGGAGAAGGAACATGTATGAAAAGTGGGTAACGACCAGAAAAAGTTTGGGAACCACTGCACTAGAGGACTGTGAGGGTGTGTTTGAGGGAAGCGGATGGGGACGGCTGGCCATTCTTTGATAATTTGTCTTGTGATTGGTGCAGCCAGCACCTCCAGTAAGCGTGTCCCTCTTGTGAAGTCCTTGTTACATTAATTACAGTTTAAAAAAGCCGAATTCACTCCCGCCATGGCTATGCTCTCAGTTTGTTTACGTATGTAGCTGTTGAAGAGCCCGAAGAGCTTGGCGGGGAGGGGGGGGGGATGATGGATCAATGAGGGACACTCTTACTGGAGGTGACCAATCACAAGACAAATTATCAAAGAATGGCCAGCTGTCCCCATCCGCTTCCGTGTTTGAGCCAGAAGTAATTTGAGTTTTATTAGACCAGTGGTTCCCAACCTGGGGGAAATTTCCCCCAGGGGGGAAATTTGGATGTTTCAGGGGGGAAATTCTAGTCTGGAATTAAAATTCTGGAAATTATCAGTAGTTATGTAACGCCCGGGAGATGGTATAGTTAACCTTGGAGATATTTTTTTTCCCACGCTCAAATGAAGCGGTTACTGATTCGTGATTAACCCTTAACGTCCGGTCCGCGGTCATAAACGGAGCCAGGTGGCGGCCGGGTCGTGTCTTACACCCTTGCCAAGTGGTGACCGGGCGGGATGAAGCACCGCTGTTGCCAATGTCGGCATTTACGAGCCCAATTTGGCGGGTTTTTTTTTACTTGGCTATACTTCACCACCACCCCTCCTCATCCCATACATAAATTAGTGAGCTACTGACCGCGAAGATGGCTGAACGTGACTCAGAATTTTCGCGCGTGTCCGATTCGGTGCCCCCTACCGCGCTGCCAAGTACGTCATCTCTCGTGACTTCAACTCCCCGCGTGCAGCCTGCAAGAGCTCGCAGACCACCTGCTAGGCTCTCAGACTCTGCAATTGATAGGGAGTTGGAGGAAATGTCCGAGTTATCGTTTGGTAGTGACGACAGCGACAGTATTTATGATACGGAATGGCAGCTTGACCAGTCATCAGAGGAAGAAGTGTGTGAAGCTGTATCCCACACAGCTCTTCCTTCATTGTCAAGCGTGCAAGACGTATCCAACGTTGCAGCCCCTGTTGCAATTCCGTCCACGAGTGGGGTGGGAGCTTTGAGAGGTAGTTTGGGAGACAATCTTTTGTCTCCTATTGTTGCTACCTCTCCCTTGGATACAGAACAAAAAGCTTCCACCTCCAAACCCCACTACGGGGTTACTCCTCAAGGTAAGAAGAGGTCAAGGAGGAGGTTGGATTTTTCATCCTCCTCAGATTCTTCTTCGGATGAGGAGTTGCAAAGACGCTACACAAAGAAAGGTGTTGGAAGAGGGAAGGGGAAGGGAAGAGGGAAGGGTAGAGGGAAGAGAACAGAGGAGCAGCAGGAGCAGCTTATCTCGTCTGACCTGGACCCTGATAACCCACCAGACCTGACGCCATCTCACCCCTCATCACCACCCCCTGCTACTCATGCTACTCATCCTTTGTGTGACAATCAGGGGGGTGAAGACGCATCACTGTTGCCTGCCCCCCCACTGTTGCCTGCCCCCCCACTGTCGCCTGACCCCCCACTGTCGCCTGACCCCCCACTGTCGCCTGACCTCCCACTGTCGCCTGCCGGTCCTACGTTGCCTGACGCGGCGGCGCCGCCACCACCACCACCACCTCCACCACCACCACCACCTCCACCTCCACCACCAGCGGCAGGTCCTCGTGGCGCACCTCATCCTTACCTGTGGACGGATTGCGATTCGTTTGTGCCTGATATACCGACTTTTGATAACAGTCGGTCAGGTATTCAAGCCGTATTTCCCTGTCGTCCGTTGTCATCAATATTGGAATATTTTACTGCGTTCTTCGACGTAATAATGATGACATACTTGACGCAGGAAATAAATAACTTCAGACAATTCAGCAATCCACCAGATAGGGAACACAGCAA
Organism: Petrolisthes manimaculis; assembly: GCA_034508575.1. Taxonomy (NCBI): domain Eukaryota; kingdom Metazoa; phylum Arthropoda; class Malacostraca; order Decapoda; family Porcellanidae; genus Petrolisthes; species Petrolisthes manimaculis. The sequence goes on along the minus strand of JAWZYT010006513.1, from coordinate 9,302 downwards.
GATGTTGACCTGGACTGACGTGACTGTTGCTGAGTTGTATGTGTGGTTAGCTCTGACGATGCTGATGCCGCACGTCAGGAAACATCGCCTCAAGGACTTCTGGAGCACTAACGTCCTTATTTCCACGCCTGCCTTTGGAAAATATATGTCCCGGGACAGGTATAGGGACATACTTTCCTATATTCACTTCGCCCCCAACATGGGTCCACACCTGAAAGACAGGCTTTGGAAAATTAGGCCCATTCTGACTATGCTCCAGGAGAAAATGCGAGGCTTTTTTCGACCATTCCAGAATGTTGTTATCGACGAGTCTCTGGTGCTGTTCAGGGGACGAGTGTCCTTTATTCAGTACATCCCGTCAAAGAGGCATAGATTTGGCATCAAATTCTATGTCATCTGCGACTGTAAGACTGGCTATGTGTTGGATTTTATACTTTATTCAGGTACGGATGTGGATATCCCGGGCCAGGACCGTCTTGGCTTCAGCGGGAGTGTTGTCAAGCAACTCATGGGGGATTACCTTGACAACAACCACATCCTGTACACTGATAATTATTACACCTCTCCAGCACTTAGTCAGTTCCTTCTGCAGCACCAAACAGGATCCTGCGGCACCATTCGTGTCAATAGGAGGAATTGGCCAGTATTTACCCCCACCCACAGGGGTGACCGTCTCATGAAGAAATCGGGGAAAATGGTGGCCATCACTTGGCACGATAAACGCCCTGTCCGGATGCTCACCACCGTCCACAGGGGCACGATGCTGGATTCTGGGAAGATTGAGCGCGGCACAGGTAACAACATCTTCAAGCCTGATGCTGTGCTTGATTATAATATAAATATGAGACTCGTCGATAAGTCAGACATGATGGTGAGTGCCATCGATTGTCTGAGAAAAACCTGCAAGTGGTACAAGAAGGCTTTCTTCCACCTTCTTGACGTCACAGTGCTAAATTCGTACTTGCTCTACCTCCAGCAACACCCCAACAGCCGACTACCACTCCGGCAGTACGAATTGGAGTTGGTAACCCAACTCCTACAGAAATTTAGCACTGTGCAACCAGTGCAGCAGCACAGGCATGCACCAGCGGCGGGACGACCTGACAGATTGCAACAGAGTGCTTACATGTTGCGCCACAGCCTAATTGATCTGCCAACCTTGGCATCAGGTCGTCCAGGTTATCGCCGCTGCCATGTCTGCAAGCACACGACACGTCGCACTCAGAGACTCAAGGAAACTCGTTACTGGTGTAAGGAGTGTCGTGTGCCATTATGCCCTGGAAACTGCTTTTCAGAATATCATGGACTGGAATTTATATAGAAGCAGGAAGTGATGGGAGTAATGCGAGTGAAGTGACAGTGACACTTGGTGACAGTGACACTATTTAGTTATAAGTGAAGTGATAGTGACACGTTTTTAGGATATAAGTGAAGTGATAGTGACACGTTTTTAGGATATAAGTGAAGTGATAGTGACACGTTTTTAGGATATAAGTGAAGTGATAGTGACACGTTTTTAGGATATAAGTGAAGTGATAGTGACACGTTTTTAGGATATAAGTGAAGTGATAGTGATTAGGATATAAGTGAAGTGATAGTGACACGTTTTTAGGATATAAGTGAAGTGATAGTGACACGTTTTTAGGATATAAGTGAAGTGATAGTGATTAGGATATAAGTGAAGTGATAGTGACACGTATAATTTACGTTGAACATAATCAGTGATATTGACACAGAAAATGTTTTGCGTAAATACTCCCACACTTCTCTCCAGGGCATAAAATATTCTGGAATGGTTAGCTAACCACACTAAAACAGGGGCTGCAAAAGGTAGGGGGTACGACGGCACGCAAACACGAGAGAAAAATGATTGAGTCACGCACCTCGCCGACCCGCTGTCACCACCCAGCCCAGCCAACGTCAGAGCCACTCCACCCGCACGAACACCACCCCGCTCTCAGCCGTGAAGTGACCTTCATTCCTCACTTCATTTCTCGGCAACGGAGAGTCCCAGAGAGCTGAGGATGGTTTCATTGGAGAGAGGAAGAGTTGATGGTGAGTACAAGACCATATTTAAGTTGTTCAGTATCGTAGTTTAGACGTACGGAGTAAGTGAAGTAGAGTGAAATTGAGCGATTTTGGTAAAAGCGCCCGGACAGCGAGGGAGGCAAGGTGCAGTAGCCCCGGACTGACAGTGCGGCTATCCATAGTTTTCCCGTCGCGGAGGGGTTAATGGTTACTGAGAAAAGGCTGGATGAATTGGAAAAAAATGGAAACTATGAAAAAAATATTCATAAATCTATAATTATTTCTAGAAAATATACTATTTAGAAACTATTAAATAATTTGTTATTATGCGGAATTTCATGCTCTTTCTAATGGTACTAATGTCATTTTTGTAGCATTAATGGTTGCTGAGAAAATCGAGATTGAATTGGAAAAGATTTGGAAAAAAAAATAATATTTCTTTCATTTCATTCTAAGATTACTCTTAAAATATATAATTCATAAACTATTATAGAATATATTATTATGTAGAATTTTATGCTCTTTCTAATGGTACTAATGCCATTTTTGTACCATTAATGGTTACTGAGAAAAGGCTGGATGAATTGGAAAAAAATTGGAAACTATGAAAAAAATATTCATAAATCTATAATTATTTCTAGAAAATATACTATTTAGAAACTATTAAATAATTTGTTATTATGCGAAATTTCATGTTCTTTCTAATGGTACTAATGTCATTTTTGTAGCATTAATGGTTGCTGAGAAAATCGAGATTGAATTGGAAAAGATTTGGAAAAAAAATTAATACTTCTTTCATTTCATTCTAAGATTACTCTTAAAATATATTATTCATAAACTATTATAGAATATATTATTATGTAGAATTTTATGCTCTTTCTAATGGTACTAATGCCATTTTTGTACCATTAATGGTTACTGAGAAAAGGCTGGATGAATTGGAAAAAAATTGGAAACTATGAAAAAAATATTCATAAATCTATAATTATTTGTAGAAAATATACTATTTAGAAACTATTAAATCATTTGTTATTATGCGGAATTTCATGCTCTTTCTAATGGTACTAATGTCATTTTTGTAGCATTAATGGTTGCTGAGAAAATCGAGATTGAATTGGAAAAGATTTGGAAAAAAAAAAAATATTTCTTTCATTTCATTCTAAGATTACTCTTAAAATATATTATTCATAAACTATTATAGAATATATTATTATGTAGAATTTTATGCTCTTTCTAATGGTACTAATGCCATTTTTGTACCATTAATGGTTACTGAGAAAAGGCTGGATGAATTGGAAAAAAATTGGAAACTATGAAAAAAATATTCATAAATCTATAATTATTTCTAGAAAATATACTATTTAGGAACTATTAAATAATTTGTTATTATGCGGAATTTCATGCTCTTTCTAATGGTACTAATGTCATTTTTGTAGCATTAATGGTTGCTGAGAAAATCGAGATTGAATTGGAAAAGATTTGGAAAAAAAATTAATACTTCTTTCATTTCATTCTAAGATTACTCTTAAAATATATTATTCATAAACTATTATAGAATATATTATTATGTAGAATTTTATGCTCTTTCTAATGTTACTAATGCCATTTTTGTACCATTAATGGTTACTGAGAAAAGGCTGGATGAATTGGAAAAAAATTGGAAACTATGAAAAAAATATTCATAAATCTATAATTATTTGTAGAAAATATACTATTTAGAAACTATTAAATAATTTGTTATTATGCGGAATTTCATGCTCTTTCTAATGGTACTAATGTCATTTTTGTAGCATTAATGGTTGCTGAGAAAATCGAGATTGAATTGGAAAAGATTTGGAAAAAAAATAATACTTCTTTCATTTCATTCTAAGATTACTCTTAAAATATATTATTCATAAACTATTATAGAATATATTATTATGTAGAATTTTATGCTCTTTCTAATGGTACTAATGCCATTTTTGTACCATTAATGGTTACTGAGAAAATGCTGGATGAATTGGAAAAAATTTGGAAACTATGAAAAAAATATTCATAAATCTATAATTATTTCTAGAAAATATACTATTTAGAAACTATTAAATAATTTGTTATTATGCGGAATTTCATGCTCTTTCTAATGGTACTAATGTCATTTTTGTAGCATTAATGGTTGCTGAGAAAATCGAGATTGAATTGGAAAAGATTTGGAAAAAAAAATAATATTTCTTTCATTTCATTCTAAGATTACTCTTAAAATATATTATTCATAAACTATTATAGAATATATTATTATGTAGAATTTTATGCTCTTTCTAATGGTACTAATGCCATTTTTGTACCATTAATGGTTACTGAGAAAAGGCTGGATGAATTGGAAAAAAATTGGAAACTATGAAAAAAATATTCATAAATCTATAATTATTTCTAGAAAATATACTATTTAGAAACTATTAAATCATTTGTTATTATGCGGAATTTCATGCTCTTTCTAATGGTACTAATGTCATTTTTGTAGCATTAATGGTTGCTGAGAAAATCGAGATTGAATTGGAAAAGATTTGGAAAAAAAATTAATACTTCTTTCATTTCATTCTAAGATTACTCTTAAAATATATTATTCATAAACTATTATAGAATATATTATTATGTAGAATTTTATGCTCTTTCTAATGGTACTAATGCCATTTTTGTACCATTAATGGTTACTGAGAAAAGGCTGGATGAATTGGAAAAAAATTGGAAACTATGAAAAAAATAATCATAAATCTATAATTATTTCTAGAAAATATACTATTTAGAAACTATTAAATAATTTGTTATTTTGCGGAATTTCATGCTCTTTCTAATGGTACTAATGTCATTTTTGTAGCATTAATGGTTGCTGAGAAAATCGAGATTGAATTGGAAAAGATTTGGAAAAAAAAATAATATTTCTTTCATTTCATTCTAAGATTACTCTTAAAATATATTATTCATAAACTATTATAGAATATATTATTATGTAGAATTTTATGCTCTTTCTAATGGTAATAATGCCATTTTTGTACCTTTAATGGTTACTGAGAAAAGGCTGGATGAATTGGAAAAAAATTGGAAACTATGAAAAAAATATTCATAAATCTATAATTATTTCTAGAAAATATACTATTTAGAAACTATTAAATAATTTGTTATTATGCGGAATTTCATGCTCTTTCTAATGGTACTAATGTCATTTTTGTAGCATTAATGGTTGCTGAGAAAATCGAGATTGAATTGGAAAAGATTTCGAAAAAAAAATAATACTTCTTTCATTTCATTCTAAGATTACTCTTAAAATATATTATTCATAAACTATTATAGAATATATTATTATGTAGAATTTTATGCTCTTTCTAATGGTACTAATGCCATTTTTGTACCATAAATGGTTACTGAGAAAGAGCTGGATGAATTGGAAAAAATTTGGAAACTATGAAAAAAATATTCATAAATCTATAATTATTTCTAGAAAATATACTATTTAGAAACTATTAAATAATTTGTTATTATGTAGAATTTTATGTTCTTTCTAATGGTACTAATGCCATTTTTGTACCATTAATGGTTACTGAGAAAATGCTGGATGAATTGGAAAAAAATTGGAAACTATGAAAAAAATATTCATAAATCTATAATTATTTCTAGAAAATATACTATTTAGAAACTATTAAATAATTTGTTATTATGCGGAATTTCATGCTCTTTCTAATGATACTAATGTCATTTTTGTAGCATTAATGGTTGCTGAGAAAATCGAGATTGAATTGGAAAAGATTTGGAAAAAATAATAATATTTCTTTCATTTCATTCTAAGATTACTCTTAAAATATATTATTCATAAACTATTATAGAATATATTATTATGTAGAATTTTATGCTCTTTCTAATGGTACTAATGCCATTTTTGTACCATTAATGGTTACTGAGAAAAGGCTGGATGAATTGGAAAAAAATTGGAAACTATGAAAAAAATATTCATAAATCTATAATTATTTCTAGAAAATATACTATTTAGAAACTATTAAATAATTTGTTATTATGCGGAATTTCATGCTCTTTCTAATGGTACTAATGTCATTTTTGTAGCATTAATGGTTGCTGAGAAAATCGAGATTGAATTGGAAAAGATTTGGAAAAAAAATTAATACTTCTTTCATTTCATTCTAAGATTACTCTTAAAATATATTATTCATAAACTATTATAGAATATATTATTATGTAGAATTTTATGCTCTTTCTAATGGTACTAATGCCATTTTTGTACCATTAATGGTTACTGAGAAAAGGCTGGATGAATTGGAAAAAAATTGGAAACTATGAAAAAAATATTCATAAATCTATAATTATTTCTAGAAAATATACTATTTAGAAACTATTAAATAATTTGTTATTATGCGAAATTTCATGCTCTTTCTAATGGTACTAATGTCATTTTTGTAGCATTAATGGTTGCTGAGAAAATCGAGATTGAATTGGAAAAGATTTGGAAAAAAAAATAATACTTCTTTCATTTCATTCTAAGATTACTCTTAAAATATATTATTCATAAACTATTATAGAATATATTATTATGTAGAATTTTATGCTCTTTCTAATGGTACTAATGCCATTTTTGTACCATTAATGGTTACTGAGAAAAGGCTGGATGAATTGGAAAAAAATTGGAAACTATGAAAAAAATATTCATAAATCTATAATTATTTCTAGAAAATATACTATTTAGAAACTATTAAATAATTTGTTATTATGCGGAATTTCATGCTTTTTCTAATGGTACTAATGTCATTTTTGTAGCATTAATGGTTGCTGAGAAAATCTAGATTGAATTGGAAAAGATTTGGAAAAAAAAAATAATATTTCTTTCATTTCATTCTAAGATTACTCTTAAAATATATTATTCATAAACTATTATAGAATATATTATTATGTAGAATTTTATGCTCTTTCTAATGGTACTAATGCCATTTTTGTACCATTAATGGTTACTGAGAAAAGGCTGGATGAATTGGAAAAAAATTGGAAACTATGAAAAAAATATTCATAAATCTATAATTATTTCTAGAAAATATACTATTTAGAAACTATTAAATAATTTGTTATTATGCGGAATTTCATGCTCTTTCTAATGGTACTAATGTAATTTTTGTAGCATTAATGGTTGCTGAGAAAATCGAGATTGAATTGGAAAAGATTTGGAAAAAAAAATAATACTTCTTTCATTTCATTCTAAGATTACTCTTAAAATATATTATTCATAAACTATTATAGAATATATTAGTATGTAGAATTTTATGCTCTTTCTAATGGTACTAATGCCATTTTTGTACCATTAATGGTTACTGAGAAAATGCTGGATGAATTGGAAAAAAATTGGAAACTATGAAAAAAATATTCATAAATCTATAATTATTTCTAGAAAATATACTATTTAGGAACTATTAAATAATTTGTTATTATGCGGAATTTCATGCTCTTTCTAATGGTACTAATGTCATTTTTGTAGCATTAATGGTTGCTGAGAAAATCGAGATTGAATTGGAAAAGATTTGGAAAAAAAAATAATACTTCTTTCATTTCATTCTAAGATTACTCTTAAAATATATTATTCATAAACTATTATAGAATATATTATTATGTAGAATTTTATGCTCTTTCTAATGTTACTAATGCCATTTTTGTACCATTAATGGTTACTGAGAAAAGGCTGGATGAATTGGAAAAAAATTGGAAACTATGAAAAAAATATTCATAAATCTATAATTATTTCTAGAAAATATACTATTTAGAAACTATTAAATAATTTGTTATTATGCGGAATTTCATGCTCTTTCTAATGGTACTAATGTCATTTTTGTAGCATTAATAGTTGCTGAGAAAATCGAGATTGAATTGGAAAAGATTTGGAAAAAAAATAATATTTCTTTCATTTCATTCTAAGATTACTCTTAAAATATATTATTCATAAACTATTATAGAATATATTATTATGTAGAATTTTATGCTCTTTCTATTGGTACTAATGCCATTTTTGTACCATTAATGGTTACTGAGAAAAGGCTGGATGAATTGGAAAAAAATTGGAAACTATGAAAAAAATATTCATAAATCTATAATTATTTCTAGAAAATATACTATTTAGAAACTATTAAATAATTTGTTATTATGCGGAATTTCATGCTCTTTCTAATGGTACTAATGTCATTTTTGTAGCATTAATGGTTGCTGAGAAAATCGAGATTGAATTGGAAAAGATTTGGAAAAAAAAATAATATTTCTTTCATTTCATTCTAAGATTACTCTTAAAATATATTATTCATAAACTATTATAGAATATATTATTATGTAGAATTTTATGCTCTTTCTAATGGTACTAATGCCATTTTTGTACCATTAATGGTTACTGAGAATAGGCTGGATGAATTGGAAAAAATTTGGAAACTATGAAAAAAATATTCATAAATCTATAATTATTTCTAGAAAATATACTATTTAGAAACTATTAAATAATTTGTTATTATGCGGAATTTCATGTTCTTTCTAATGGTACTAATGTCATTTTTGTAGCATTAATGGTTGCTGAGAAAATCGAGATTGAATTGGAAAAGATTTGGAAAAAAAATTAATACTTCTTTCATTTCATTCTAAGATTACTCTTAAAATATATTATTCATAAACTATTATAGAATATATTATTATGTAGAATTTTATGCTCTTTCTAATGGTACTAATGCCATTTTTGTACCATTAATGGTTACTGAGAAAAGGCTGGATGAATTGGAAAAAAATTGGAAACTATGAAAAAAATATTCATAAATCTATAATTATTTCTAGAAAATATACTATTTAGAAACTATTAAATAATTTGTTATTATGCGGAATTTCATGCTCTTTCTAATGGTACTAATGTCATTTTTGTAGCATTAATGGTTGCTGAGAAAATCGAGATTGAATTGGAAAAGATTTGTAAAAAAAATTAATACTTCTTTCATTTCATTCTAAGATTACTCTTAAAATATATTATTCATAAACTATTATAGAATATATTATTATGTAGAATTTTATGCTCTTTCTAATGGTACTAATGCCATTTTTGTACCATTAATGGTTACTGAGAAAAGGCTGGATGAATTGGAAAAAAATTGGAAACTATGAAAAAAATATTCATAAATCTATAATTATTTCTAGAAAATATACTATTTAGAAACTATTAAATAATTTGTTATTATGCGGAATTTCATGCTCTTTCTAATGGTACTAATGTCATTTTTGTA
>JAWZYT010006512.1:5000-33205 GCA_034508575.1 Petrolisthes manimaculis | reverse complement strand
GTATGCTTTTTTTCACATCTTAAATCTTAAATGTTAAATATTAAATCTCACCTGAGTCTGTGAAAGCCTCGTCAAGTCAGTCTAATATGGGACGTTTTTTGATACAGTTGGACTATAGACAAGGATAACCAGCTAACCCAATGCTTCTTTAAAACATACGAGTACCGCCCTCCTCCTCCTCCTCTTCTTCTTCTTCTTCTTCTTCTCCTCCTCTTCTTCTTCTTCCTCCTCCTCCTCTTCTTCTTCTTCCGCTACTACTGCAAAAATCCATCGCCCGGCCGCATAATAATAATACTGTGTGTGTCGGGTTAGTCATGTGTATTATAGCGTATAGAGCTGTTATACTGAAACCCCTGAGTCAGACAACACCACCTGGCTACGTCCTTACCTTATCTTAGTGTAAAAGAATAGCATTAGTATCAGAGTTCTCTCCTTGTTGTCTTATGTCTGGGAAGGTTGACTGAGTATTGTTATGGTTCTGTCAGGGGGTTTTTACATTTCATTTTCCTTTGATGCATCTTCCTTCTGTGTGAACCCTTTCCTTCCTTCCTTATATATGTATGTACAGTCACAAGAAGCACTAATCAAGTATTCAAGGTGTGCTTCCAATACCTAGAGACAGTATAGAAATGCACAAATATTTTTTTGATTGATGGATAATAGGCGCCGCAACATCGAGGTCATTTAGCGCCAGAAAAAAGTGATAGAGAGGTGTGACAGCAAGCAGGAAGGAAATAAAAAGAAATGAGGGACAGTTGAAGAACTGAAAGCTAGTGGCTGGGGCCGAAGGGGCGCCCAAACCCATAAAAGATTACCCAGATTACTACAGGCCCCTACGGGTAATGCATGGGAACCATTTAGTCTGGTCTCTCACTGGCGACCTTCCTAACAAGGGAAGCCCTCTCTCCCAAAATCGGGGCAGAGCAGGGCCAGAGCCCCCTCTAGTCTAGCTCGCCAGGTTACAGAGACACGCAAGCCCCCCCACCACGTCAAGGCGGTTCCCTTTAGGGGGGAAATGAACAAATATAGATCTCCATTGGAATGACTTGGTTGGTGAATTGGTGGTGGACTGTTCAAAGCTTCAACAAACATGTATACTGAGTAGTAATTGTGACTGTACTAACTAGAAGACACAGACAGAGGCTAGAGAAGAAAGGCTCACAAGAAGAGAAGTAAAATATGATAATGAAGTATACGAAAGAGAAGATGTGAAAGAGGAATTGAGAGAATAGAAGTAAAATATGATAATAGAGTTGATTATGAAAGAGAAGGTGTGAAAGACGAATTGAGAAGATAACGGAGGAGGAGGAGGAGGAGGAGGGGGAGGAGGAAGAAGAGGAGTAGGAGTAGGAGGAGGAGGAGGAGGAGGAGGAGTAGATTGTAACTCAGTGAGGCATTACTGATGAAGTTAGTGAATAGAAAAGTGTTTCAATTACCTTACTAATCACCACCAACACTAACACTACAGCTATCATTATCACCATTACTAACACTACTCTCCCTATCCTTATCACCACCACACTCACCATCACCATTTTCACTTTAATCACCAACATCACCCTTCCTACTATCACCACTACATCAGTATCTTCATCACTACCACTATCTCTCTACCATCACCACCACCACTACCATCATCACCATAACCACCACTACCAATACCACTACCATTATCATCACTACCAATACCACTACCACCACCACCACCACTATCATCCGAAACTGGAGAACTGTACATGTTGTGTGTGTGTGTGTGTGTGTGTGGTGTGTGTGTGTGTGTGTGTGTATGTGTATTTATAAAAAGTGTGAGTGTCTGTGTGTGTGTTTATGTCTGTAAAGATGTGCCTGTGTGTGTAAAATGTGTGTGTGCCTTAGTGTGTGTGTGTGTGTGTAAAAGATGTGTGTGTGCCTGTGTGTGCCTGTGTGTGTGTAATACTATAGTTTCAAGTCACGTTCACATTGCTTCCTTGTTTACCACACGCGTCTGAGAGAATTTGGTGGTTGTACACACATAATGATACTTCCTTCCTTCCTTCCTTCCTTCCTTCCTTCCTCCACCTACAGTACTATTATGACCACCAATACCACAACTCCTTACACTACTCTCTATCTCTCTCTCTCACTTTCTCCCACTTTCACACAACTCCTTACACTACACTCTATCTCTATCTATCTCTCACTCTCTCTCTCTCTCTCTCTCTCTCTCTCTCTCTCTCACACACACACACAGACACACAAACAAACAGCTGACATGAAGTCCCCTCTCCCTCCCCTCTCTCCTTCTCTTTCTGTCTCACTAAAAACAGTATATATTCTCTCTTCTCTTCTCTCTCTCTCTCTCTCTCTCTCTCTCTCTCTCTCTCTCTCTCTCTCTCTCTCTCTCTCTCTCTCTCTCTCTCTCTCTCTGTGCCGGGATGAGTGATGTCTGACCGCTGAGATGGACAGCTAGAAACCGTACACCACTGAGCCTCTCACGCCGTCTCCAATGTAATGTCCATCCATCACACACACACACACACACACACACACACACACACACACACACACACTGGCACAGACACACATACATACATTGGCACACACACAGACACACACCACATACATTGGCACACACACACACACACACACATACATTGGCACATACAACACCCCTATCACCACATCAGCCAAGTCAGGGAGTAAGTAAGTATGGAAATGTAAGCTTTAATATGGGGAAAATTCACTATTGTTACTTTTGTTTTGATTCCTCCAAAGTACGCCAGGAAACAGGACCATCATATTAACAAAATATAATGTTGACCTCTTGTTTTTTGGGGGAATAATTTGGAGGAATCATTATCTCCAAAAAAGGTAAAACTATTAACAAAAATATAATGTTGACTTGTTGTTTTTTTGGGAATAGTTTGGAGGAATCATTATCTCCAAAAAAAGGCAAAACTATACCTATACCTATACGTTTTTAGTGCTTACGAACTTTAAAAAAAATCAGAGAGAGAACTTTTTTTTTTTTTATCAGTATATTGAAATTGTGTTTGTGGTGAATTTATCTGTTCTATTATTTTGTATTAGTCTTAGTGTTTAAGGCCCCTGTGATCATATATAAAAATTGGAGGTAAATGAGTCCTTCAAATATTGCCACGAAACACCACCTATATAGAAGGAGCGTGTTTCGTTGCATAGTCAGGAGGAATCAGAAGCCTCCAATTCCCATACACGATCACAGGGTCCTTAAGTGAGACGACGTAATAATACAGATAGATAAAACGGTGAAGTAAGAATTATTTCGTCAACGTCTGTACGGTATAAACATCACACAAATACTCTCTCTCTCTCTCTCTCTCTCTCTCTCTCTCTCTCTCTCTCTCTCTCTCTCAGCCAACCACAACGTCATATAGGTCCCCTCCATCATTCACCCTTCCATATAGTCTCCTTTACCACTACCACTACCACTACAACTACTACTACTACTACTACTACTACTACTACTACTACCACCACTATCACTACCACACACACACACACACACACCAATCTTGTGTTTAGGGGTGACGCTGGTGACGTCACAGAGTCTCGTGATGATTAGTGGGAGAAAATAGAGATAGAGAAAATAGAGATAGAGAAGAAAGATGATAGTGGTCCAAGGTAGGAAGGAAGGGAGAAGTAAACAACAATAATAATAAACAACAATAATAATGATGAGTATATATAGTGGTAGATGTTATGTTTGGAAGGTAAAGAAAGAGAGAGAGAGAGAGAGAGAGAGAGAGAGAGAGAGAGAGAGAGAGAGAGAGAGAGAGAGAGAGAGAGAGAGAGAGAGAGAGAGAGTGAGATGAATGGTTTGGAGAAGAGATGGATGAAACTGGATATATAGGAAAATGATGGCTAGCAATTTGTACAAGTCTATATACAGTAATGTTTGGTGAGTAAGATGTGATTGAGAGAGAGAGAGAGAGAGAGAGAGAGAGAGAGAGAGAGAGAGAGAGAGAGAGAGAGAGAGAGAGAGAGATGATGATGATGATGATGGCTAGACTGTATATGGAAGGAATGTCACTTATACATTTACACACACACTCGCACACACAGCAACACTACATTCTATCTATATTTCATCTCTTACACACACACATACACAACATTCTATTCATATTTCACTCTTACACATACACAGCACACACTAACAGACACACACACACACACACACACACATAATATTCTATCTATATTTAACTTTTCACACACACACACACACACACACACACACCCTTCCTTCCTTCCTTCACTCTTAAAACCCCTTCCCTCTCCTTCACTTCTATCCATATCCCCTGAAGATATAATAATAATAATAATAATAATAATAATAATAATAATAATAAAAACAATAAAGCATAGTTGGGTAGATGACACATAGTATTTTTTTATATATATATATTTAATAATAAAAACAATAAAGCATAGTTGCATGGGTAGATAACACGTAGTATTTTATATATATAGTATATATATATATATATATATATATATATATATATATATATATATATATATATATATATATATATATATATATATATATAATAATAATAATAAAAAACAATAATGCATAGTTGGGTAGATGACACGTAGCTTTTTTTTTATATATACAGTATATAGCTCTACAGTACAAGTGGTCTGCATGTCAGCTTTTATAGAGTCCGTTTGAAATGGGTTAGGTGTGTGTGTGTGTGTGTGTGTGTGTGTGTGTGTGTGTGTGTGTGTGTGTCCAGGGTGGGTGGTCTTGGAGAAGGTGTTTGTCAAGTCATCATTGCTGCCGAATCATACACACACACACACACACACACATAATGAAAGAACATATACACTCATATACAAAGAATGAACATATACACACAAAGAAAGAAACACACACAAACAAAGAAACAAACACACACACACACACACACACAGATAACAAGAACAGCATCCAAACGTGATTTCCGATGTATCCGTCTACCTGAGTTTTATAAAGACGTGACTAACATGAGTTTGTCAATACCATTCCTGGGTGGTCTTGGGGAACTTAAAGAGGTGTGGGAATAGGGGACAGGCTTGGGGGGGACTGGAGGGGGGGGTGCGAGAATAGGGGGACAGGCTTGGACTTAATCTAAGCAAACCAAACCTAACTTAAATTAACCGAACCGAACCGAACCGAACCTGATTTATTCTAACCAAACCACACCTAACCTAACTTATAATAACTAAATTTCACCAAACCAAACATAACCAAACCTATCCTGATTTAATCTAACCCAACCAAACCAATCCTATCTTAACCCTATCCAGACCTAACCTACTCTATTCTAATCTAATCTAACCTAACCTAACATAACGTAACTTAACCCTAACATAACCTAACCCTATCCAATCCTACCTTAACCTAACGTAACCTATAGCTGAGAGGGTGGGGTCGGCGATGGTATTGAGACGAGAACGTAGACAGAACGGAAATATGCTGCCTGATAATTACAGTGGTAGATACGTGATGTCGGTGTGGGAGGGAGGGGGGGGGGGAGGGCAATGAGGTGGAGGGCAAGAGGGCTGGATAGGAGAAGGCAGGGGGAGGTGGTTGGAAGGGTGTAGGGGTGGGTAGTGTCATGGCAGGTGTGGAGAGGGCATGCAGGGGGCAGATGGTAGGAAAGGTGTGGGAGGGGGCCATGGTAGGTTGAGGGAGGGTATGGTAGGTTCTTTGGGAGGGGAGGCGGGTATATGAGTTAGGAAGGAGAGAGAGAGAGAGAGAGAGAGAGAGAGAGAGAGAGAGAGAGAGAGAGAGAGAGAGAGAGAGAGAGAGAGAGAGAGAGAGAGAGAGAGAGAGAGAGAGAGAGTAAGGGAGGAAGAGCACCAGTTAATAATGTATGCACGTTGAAAAAGAAGGAAAAATGTTGGTGAAAAGTAATAAACGAAATCACCTCGTGTTGTGGTGCTGTTGTTATTTATTATTCTATTCCCCTGGTGAAGATTATGATTCGCCTGGAAGTTTAATAATTGTGCAAGTCTCACCGTGCCTGAATAATTAAAGGATGAGGTTATACTGTTGTGGTGTTATTACCTGACTTTATTGTGTGCTGTTATTATTGTATTCCTGGTGAAGAAAATGATTTGCCTTGAAGTTTAATTGTGCAAGTCTTATCGTATCTGAATTAAAGAGTGAGAAGTTTTATAGGGTTGTAGTGTTAGTTAATATAGTCCTCTGTGTATTGTTATTATTGTATTCTCCAGGTTAATAATAATATGCTTTACTTTTTACTCTAGTTGTGAATGTCTTGCAGTGTCTGGGTTGAGGGGGTGGTTGGCTGACTGGCTGGTTGGCTGACTGGCTGGCTGGGTGGGTGGGTGGGTGGCTGACTGGCTGGGTGGGTGGGTGGGTGGGTGGGTGGCTGACTGGCTGGGTGGCTGCAGGTGGGAACGGTATAAGAGATTGGGTGGAACGGGAGTGTGAAGGTGATGGTCCATGGAGAAAGATTGGAGTGTTGTAACTGCAATGAGAAGACTGCTGGCTGGAGAGAGAGAGAGAGAGAGAGAGAGAGAGAGAGAGAGAGAGAGAGAGAGAGAGAGAGAGGTTACTGGGTTGAGGAAACTCCGTGACAACCACTGCCGGACACACACACACACACACACACACACACCTACTCATTATGTCACCAATTTGTCTGACCCTTGATAGCCTAACGCAGAGGTCAGGCGTAATGTGTGTGTGTGTGTGTAGTGTGTATGTGTGTGTGTGTGTGTGTGTGTGTGTGAACTATTCGCCTGCTTCACACTTCTGTTCCTGTACCAAATTTGATCCATAAACTCAGGATCTGTAGCCAATTTTACCCAACTAACAATCTGTAGCCAATTTTACCCCTCTAACAATCTGTAGCCAATTTTACCCCTCTAACAATCTGTAGCCAATTTTACCCCCTCTAACAATCTGTAGCCAATTTTACCCATCTAACAATCTGTAGCCAATTTGATTGATACGCCCAAGACAACTGATCATTCGGTGTGGGAAAAACTGTATTACCAAACTGTTTCTGAGACAACTGTACCGTAGCTCTCTTTAGGGGTGGACAGATAGACAGACAGACAGACAGGGAAAGAATGGAAGAAACTCGATTGTCCTGGTAGATAGATAGATAGATAGATAGATAGATAGATAGATAGATAGAGAGAGAGAGAGAGAGAGAGAGAGTCAATGCTTAATTAAGGACTTCAAACTTATGTCCAGCGTAAAAAAAAAAAAAAAAAAAAAAATGTTCCTCACTCTTCTTTCCATTTAACTTGAGATACATCACACACACACAAAAAAAAATCCTAAATCAAATTTATGTCCAGTCAAAATCCACGAAGACAAAAAAATGTCCAGCATAAAATACCACGAATAAGAAAAACAACAAATGTCCCTTACTTTTCACCCCTTTAGAACATTACATACATACATACATACATACATACATACATACATACATACATACTCCACAAACACAATGGTCCACTTCCTTCCTCCCACGTATCACCGCTGAGTGTGTCATTGTTGCCACTCTTACCTGTGTGTGATGGTAATGTTTGTGTTGGTAATAGTGGTGGTGGTGGAGGCTTCATGACAGTGGTTAAGTAAAGGGTTGTACAATGGGAGGGTCACCAGTCATGCAATGGGAGGGTCACCAGTCATTCATCAGGTTTTTGTCTCTAAGTTTTTTTATTTACGAGTGGTGGTAAACGCAAAAGTACAACATCAGTCATAGCTACAACCTACTTGACGTCTTGGTTCAGAAAGGATCCTCAGTTGTAAGTAGAATCGCCAGTTGTAAGTAGAATTGTCAGTTGTAAATAGAATCGCCAGTAGTAAATAGAATCGTCTATCGTCAACCAGAGTACAATAATTTGTATATTTTTGTATGATCGAATGGTTTAATTTTTCGCAGTCTGAAAAACAAAAACGATAATATTATAAAACGAGTGTCTTGTTTACTAACATATGAATACTCGAATACGCTAGTGGGTCTAAATTATAGTTTGAAGATATATTCTGAAATGTATGACCGTGTGTCGCGCAACAATAACAATAATATTTCGACCATTTGTTTTCCTTCATTTCTTTTCACGAGCCCATAAACATGAGAGAAATTATGATGTTGGTCCTCACCCTTTTCACACACACTCACAAATACATACACTCACACACATACTCCCACACACACACACACACACATATACACTCACAAATACATACACTCACACACACACATACACACAGACACACTCAAAAATACATACACTCACACACATACACACACACACACAGACACACTCACAAATACATACACATACACAGACACAGACACAGACACACTCACAAATACATACACTCACACACACACACATAACTAGCGTGAGAAGCTTGGCCTGAGGAGTGGTTGGGTGGCTGTAACACTTGGCCCACACATCCATTTGCGTTTGAGGAAGCCCCTAATTTGGATCGTCAGCGTGAGAGTCGAGAACCTACTGTACTCTGTCCAATATTTCCCTTCTCCATTTGGACAATCTGGGCCGATTTCCGTGAGTCGAGTACCTGTGCATAACACCTATTTACAGATTCATTTCTTTACCCCCTTTTCGTTATAGGTCAGTGTAACGTTCCGCTATAAATAAATAACATAATGGAGGGCAAGTTATACACACGTTTACATACACTATTTTTTTTTTTTTTTTTTTGCAACATAGACCTCATGCAAAGTAAGATTGATTTCCGTTCTGGTCTTGGTAATGTTCACACCGCCTCTGACGAAATAGTTTCCTGAATGCTAATATTATTTTGTGTGTGTGTGTGTGTGTGTGTGTGTGTGTGTGTGTGTGTGTGTGTGTGTGTGTGTGTGTGTGTGTGTGTGTGTGTGTGTGTGTGTGTGTGTGTGTATGTGTATGTGTATGTGTATGTGTGGATGTGTGTGTGTGTGTGTGTGTGCATTCATAAGGAACCCTATAGCGGTCGGGTCACCCACCATCACCTGACCCACTTCTGCCTCACGACTGAAGCAGCAACAACAACAACACCAACACCAATACCACCACCACCACCAATACCACCACCACCCAGCCGTTGACCATCTGTTTGACCACCACCACCACCACCACACCCACACCCACACCTTAACGTAAACAACACACCACATTGTTGCCTTGTTATTCCTTCTTCCTCCCCACTTTTTCCTCAGGACATTTATCTTGTCTGTTCTTCCTTCAGTTCTTCCTTTCTACCTTCTTCATCCTCAAGACATTCCATCTTATGTTCTTCCTTCTGTTCCTTCTTCCTCCGTTCCTTCTTCACTCTCTTCCGTTTCTCCTTCCTCTCTTCTTTTTCAGGACATTTCCATACCTTCTTTCTTTATCGTTTTCTGTGTTTCTTCCCTTCTACCTCAGGACTACCGTACCCTCTTTCTTTACCATTTATTCTATTTCTTCCTTTTCAGCCATTCTTCCTTTCCTTCTGTATCCTTCCTGTTTACTGTCCCTCCTCTCTAATCACCTTGTCCCTCGTCCCACAACGTCATCCAGGCCTAGCGAGGTGTGTCTTATTTCATCCTCAATACAATTCACTCTACTGCAGTATTCGTCTCACCCTCTATCCTCCTACCACATCTTCTCTGTCTTACCAACTCGACCCACTCACTCCACCTCACCTCGTTCATTCTAGAGACCCAATCCAATTTCGTGTGTGCCTCTCCCAGCCACACAACCGCTTACATCCTTTATCTCCCTCTCTTCCTCTCTCTCTTACAGAATTACCCAGAGTCGCACTATAACCTTACGGAAACTGTATCTTTTATCTCGCTCGCCTCTCTGTCTCTCTCTCTCTCTCTCTCTCTATCTATCTATCTCTCTCTCACACACACACACACACACACACTTTCCACCCGTCTATCACCCAAATCCACACTGTAACTCCCCTACATCACCCTTGGTAATGTTTCTTCGCTCTATTTCACCCCAACCCATTCATTCTAACCCCACTGTATACCTCCACCTCCACCACCACCACCACTACCCCCAACCCCACCCCATTACAGGCAGCCCCACCCCATTACAGTCCCCACCCCCACCCCACCCCCTTCCGCCCATATCCGCCTCTACATTAGGTAAATAAGAAAAGGATGTTAACGGGACCCATTGCTTGCTTCAGTGGGCCCTCTGAGTGCTGTGTATTTTCTATAGGGTAGAGATGATCGTAGAGGTGGGTGGAGTGGTGTTGATGGTGGTAGTGGTGTTGGTGTTGTAGTAATGATGGTGTTGATGTTGTTGTTGGTGGTGGTGATGGTCATGGTGGTGGTGTTGGTGGTAGTCTTCGTGATGGTTTTGGTGGTGGTGGTAGTGGTGTGCTGATGATGGTGTTGGTGTTGTTGGTAGTGGTGGTAGTTGTGGTAGTGGTGATGGTGATGATGGTTATTGTGATGGCAAAGATGGAGAATAATGAAGCATATAATATGATTTCTATTGATGACTAAAGACATAATGATGATGATAAATCATCATTAAGAATATGATGATGATTGATAATGATGATGGCAATAATGATAAATAAATGGAGGCAAAACTGAGAATGAAAAAAATAATAATAATAAAAAAAAAAAATAATAATAATAATAAAAATAATAAAAAAATAAGAAGAAAAATAAGAATAAGAATAATAAAAATAAAAATACTACTACTACTACTGCTACTATTACTATTACTACTACTACTACTACTACTACTACTACTACTACTACTACTACTAATAATAATAATAATAATAATAATAATAATAACAACAACATGATGATGATGCAAAGATGGTGAAGATGATGGAGATACAGATAATGTCACCACACACACACACACACACACACACACACACACATCAAGGAAAGAGATCACACTACCACCAACCCTGACAAATACAAGAACAGTTTCATTGGATATGTTTTTTATTCGAGTGTGTGTGTGTGTGTGTGTGTGTGTGTGTGTGTGTGTGTGTGTGTGTGTGTGTGTGTGTGTGTGTGTGTGTGTGTGTGTTGTGTGTGTGTGTGTGTTGTGTGTGTGTGTGTGCATGGTCATCACACATCCATCACGCCTCGCGACACCGCAAGCAAACGGTCCACACACACACACACACACACACACACACACACACACACACACACACACACACACACACACACACACACACACACATGACATAAAAAAACATACACAAAAGTCAATGCTATGACACACAGAAAATACGCACATAAACATACACATGCATGTAACTATCACAGACATGCTCGAACACACACACATATGGTGCGCACGTAAACTGAACACACACACACACACACACATACACACACACACACACACACAGGCACCTTGAATACACGCAAGAGCACACCAAGAGTTCCAAATTTCGTTATCATTATTATTATCATTATTATTATTATCATTATTATTTTCTTTTTCGTTATTATCATTATTATATATTATTATAACTTATGTTTTTTATTAATCTATTTTATTATTATTATTATTATTATTATCATTATTATTATTTTCTTTTTCGTTATTATCATTATTAGTCATTTATTATTTTGTTATTAATATTATTACAATTATTACCCACACGTATATATATTTATGTATTCATTTTCTCTCTCTCTCTCTCTCCTCTCTCTCTTCTCTCTCTCTCTCTCTCTCTCTCCTCTCTCTCTCTCTCTCTCTCTCTCTCTCTCTCTCTCTCTCTCTCTCAACACACACGACACACCCACACGTTCAACAGAATCAACACTTGAATGACGACACACACACATACACACACACACATCATCCTTTTGTCATCAACTTGAGACTAATAACATAACGGTGTGGTGATGTATGTATGTATGTATGTATGTATGTATGTATGTATGTATGTACGTGTGTATGTTCTCTCTAATTACCATGATGTCTGGGAGTCTGAATGGAAGGTTAACAGACAGGGAAGAGGCACAGACAGACACACACACACACAGACAGACATGCAGGAGAAGGTGAAATAGACAAATAGACAGACATAAAAAGAGTCACAGACAGACACACACACACACAGACAGACAGACATGCAGGAGACGGTGAAATAGACATAAAAAGAGAGACATACAGACACACAGACATGCAGGAGAATGAGAAATAGACAAACAGACAGACATATAAAAAGACACAGACACACAGACAGACATATAAAGAGACACAGACAAACAGACAGACATTCAGGAGAAATGGTAAAATAGGTGGACTGACAGAGAGACAGAGAAATAGACAGAAGGAGATAGATATAGGCAAACAGACAGATATACAGAGACAAAAAGAGTCATACAACAATACAGTAAATTAATGACATACAGAGATACAGACAGAAAAATGGGACAGACAGACAGACAGGAACTTCTCTCCCATTGAAAAATTAATGATGTCTTTGAGATAACATAACAAGAATTTTTATAAGAGAGAGAGAGAGGAGAGAGAGAGAGAGAGAGAGAGAGAGAGAGAGAGAGAGAGAGAGAGAGAGAGAGAGAGAGAGAGATGAGAGAGAGAGAGGAGAGAGAGAGAGAGAGAGAGAGAGAGAGAGTGAGAGAGAGAGAGAGAGAGAGAGAGAGAGGAGAGAGAGAGAGAGAGAGAGAGAGAGAGTACTGAGGCGTGGAGTGTGAGAATGTTTAAAGACAAAAAGTATGCCATCGTGGGTGACATTGGTGTGTGTGTGTGTGTGTGTGTGTGTGTGTGTAACTGTGTGTGTGTTGTGTGTGTGTAAAGCAATGACCGTAACCACTATAAGGTGCCGACGACTCACTACACGAACCTTTAAAATATTTCACTGTGAGGCCCTGTGATTTTGGGTAGAGGAAGAGGAAGAGGAAGAGGAAGAAGAAGAGGAAGAGGAGGAGGAGGAGGTGGAGGAGGAGGAGAGGGATGATGATGATAAAGATGAGAGAGAGAGAGAGAGAGAGAGAGAGAGAGAGAGAGAGAGAGAGAGAGAGAGAGAGGAAACAATATTTCACCCCAAGTATAACCATTACAAGACACAAGTTAAGACACTATAACTTCCTAATACACACACACACACACACACACAATCAATAACTCTAGTTGGTGAGAAACACCTGTAACACGTTATATTATTTTTGTGTACAGTCAGGATCATAAGAATTACTTTGCTTTCTTTCTCTCTTTCTCTCTCCCACTCTCTCCATATATATTGTACAGTAAGAAACACATGAATGGCTTTCCTTCAATAAAAAAAATAAATAAACATTATGTATGGCATGGTAACATATATATATATATATATATATATATATATTTTTTTTTTTTTTTTTTTTTGGGGTGGGGGAGATTCCAACATTCATTAACTCGTATAAAAAACTTTAATTTCTATTGCCACAACACCTTCCCCTCAAAAAAAAAAAAAAAAAAAAAAAAAAACAAGTAAATAAACTGCCTGTACGTTTCCTCAGTAGGTTGTTCTAGATTCCACGTCACTCATCGATTTCCAGAGACCAAATTGGACAGTCTCAATCACACACTTCCGTCGTCACTATTTTCACCGATCAGTTATGGGGAGAACGAGCTCTATTTTTTTTTTTTTTTTAGGGGGGTCAACAGAAGGGGTATTGCTATCTCCAAACACTCCCACGAAACAAACAAATCACCCCAAAGTTACAAACGTGAGATCTGTTTTGAGACAACATACTTTGAACGATACAGAAGTCCTCCAATAATAATAATTATTTACCAAACCAAAATTAGGTCCACTACCCCTTTAATAAAAAATCCTCCTTTACATCTGTCCACAAACAACATCTGTCAGGCGAGTCAATAACCATCAATCACAACCAATACAACACAAACAACTTAAGTCACCACAATCACCACAATGTTAAGGGGGTCGTTTGATGTGGTCGTCTGATGTGGTCGTCTGATAAGTTGGCTGATGGGGTCGTTAAGGGGTCGTCTGATATGGTCGTCTGATGTGGTCGATCTTGATGGCTATATACGGAGAACTCTGAACGACGCAAGCAATCAGATCCCTTACTCGTTGTGTATTGAAGTGGTGTTGTGTCTGTCTGTATGTCTGTGTGTCTGTCATCAAGTATGTCTATTTCCCGGTATATTAATAAGCTTGGGGGAATCATCACCACTCCAACACACCCACAACAAAATGACGACGACCCCCTCCCCACGTTTTCAGTCATGGTTTATTGCACGTCGATGATCAGTACAAGTTTTTTTTTCGTTCAAGTGCTTACAAATCGATTATGGAGGGCTATCAGAAACACCAATAATGTTCAGAGCCTCCCAAAGTATTCGTGTCATCCGCCAGGAATTACTTCACGTCGCAGTTCAGCAGTTTTGTTTTGTTTTGTTTTTTCGTTCGAGAGCTTACAAATCGATTATGGAGGTCCGCCAGAACAACCAATAATGTTCAGAGCCAACCAAAGTATTCGTGTCATCAGGTAGGAATTTCATGGTTGAGCAACGAAGGCCGCTCGTGATACCCAGTGGGATAAAAAAAAAAGAAGCTCCATGTACAGTTGCCATCAAAAGTAATAATTCATGCATCGGGTGAATGAAAGTTAATCGTTTGAGTGAATCATTGCACCATTTTTTTTCTTTTTATACTGAGACCAACAAAAGCTCTAGTCTTGTATTGGTTTGTAGTACATAGAGTAGGTTTTCGAGGTGTTGTAATTTGGTGGTGTTTCATGCAGGAATATAGTGATAAAATAATAGAACAGACCGAGTGAGAACAAAAATAGATAATACCAATTGAGAACAAAAATAGAACATAACAATTCAGAACAAAAATAGAACATACCAATTGAGAACAAAAAAAATAGAACATACCAATTGAGAGAAAACAAAAAATAGAACACACGAATTGATAAAACAAATAGAACATACTAAGAAAGGGAGAAAAAAAAATAAAACATACCAATTGAGAGAAAAAAAAAATAGAACATACCAATTGAGAGAAAACAAACCAAAAAAATAGAACCTACACCAAAACAGGTCTGCAGTACAACTTAATTAAAACCCTGTGGCACTCCTGATTCCCGTCGACAAACCTGTCTTTCCCTCGGAGTGGTTTGGTTTGCCTTTAAGGGAGAAAGTACAGTCATCAGAGTGTTGTAGTAGTAGTAGTAGTAGTAGTAGTAGTAGTAGTAGTAGTAGTAGTAGTAGTAGTAGTAGTAGTAGTAGTAGTAGTAGTAAATCTGGAGCAACTACTGATTCCTCCACACTAGTCCAGGCAACCGGATACCATATAGTTTTTTTATGTTCGTCTGGTCCTGTTTTGTGGCATACTTTGGAGGAATCAAGACGCTCTAATGTTATGGGTACCAAAAATATACTTGGTGTCCTCTTGATGTGGACTCTCATTCGTTTGCCCTCATTCCTAGAGTTAGTTGTTACGTTATTCTGTTGAGTGTGTGTGTGTGTGTGTGTGTGTGTGTGTGTGTGTGTGTGTGTGTGTGTGTGTGTTGAGTAGGACACGCAACATCTGGAACCCGAGGACAAAAACACACTCACAACATTAAAAGAAAATAACTGGGCCACTTGTATGATGACTGACCGGATGTTGGGGAGCCTTGACCCCTTCTTGTCCCCCTCAATGACCCTCCCCCTATAACACACACACACACACACACACACACACATAGATTCCTCCCCTCCCCTCCACTACAAAACACACACACACACACACACGGCAACACAAGGAGAGTCATTGATGTTGTAGGATTTACATGGAATTTGATTGTTGGTGTTGTTGTTGTTGGTGGTGGTGGTGGTGGAGGCAAAATGGAAGAGGTTGAAGATGTAATGGTGGTGGTGGTTAGAGAAATAGTCTAGTGGTGGAGGAGAGAGGAAGACGATTGACTAAAGAGGTGGAGTGAGTGAGCGAGGAATGATGGATGGACTGGGAGAGGAAGAAGTGGAATTATGATGTGGAGGGGTGGAGGTAAACGGTGGAGGGGTGGAGATGAAAGGTGGAGGTGGAGATAAAAGGTGGAGGGGTGGAGATGAAAGGTGGAGGGGTGGAGATGAAAGGTGGAGGGGTGGAGATGAAAGGTGGAGGGGTGGAGATGAAAGGTGGAGGGGTGGAGATGAAAGGTGGAGGTGGAGAGCGGCTCTATAGTAAGTACAGTACGTGTTACTGTTTGTGTTTACTTGTTGATGAGCGTGTTGGACTGTATGTGTGTGTGTTTATTTTTGTGTTCGTGTTGGTAACTGCACATGAGTTCACTTATGTGTGTGTGTGTGTGTGTGTCTGAGTTACTCTCTATACGTTAGCCTGTGTACTACCTGTGTGTGTATATTTGTTACATTTATACGCATGTGTGCTGCGTTAACATATGCGCGTGCTACGATTGTAAATAACATATGTGCGAGCGAATGAGTGAGCGAGCAAGAATGGGTGAGTTCAAACTAAGCATGGAGTACAGAACCCATGACAGAACCCCACATCACGCCTCAATGACTCCCAAGATCGAACCGAGTCACAGGCAGCCACCACCCACCCCCAATCACACAGCATAGCATCTCGTGACTCACTCTATGAAATCTTGGCAAGGTGATGTCTACTTTCCGGCCCAGAGGAGAGGACAAACTGGCTGGCTGGCTGGTGGGAAACAAGCTCAGCAGGTCGATCGATGCTGGATGTGGTTTGGTGTGTTGGCCTGGAGAGTGGGTCAGAAGGGTTGGGTGATTCATTGTGGAGGTGAGGGCTGAAGAAGTGAGTGTGTGTGTGTGTGTGTTGATTGATGGATATTAGGCGAGGCAACATCGAGGTCATATAACGCCAGAAAAAGGTGATAGAGGTGTCACAGCAAGCAGGAAGGAAATAAAAAGAAAAGAGGGACATTTGAAGAACTGAAAGCTAGTGACTGGGGCCGAAGGGGCGCCCAAACCCATAAAGTATTGCCCATATTACTACAGGCCCCTACGGGGTAATGCATGGGAACCATTTAGTCTGGTCTCTCACTGGCAACCTTCCTAGCATGGGAAGCCCTCTCTCCTCAATTCGGGGCAGAGCAGGGGCCGGAGCCCTCTCTAGTCTAGCTCGCCAGGTCTCAGAGACACGCAAGCCCCCCCACCACGTCAAGGCGGTTCCCGTTAAGGGGGGGAGGGGGTTGAAGTGTGCCTGTGTGTGTGATTTTAGTTTCCTCTTTCCTCTGTACATCTTTCCATTCTTGTTTCTCGTCAGTTCTCCCCATATCGGTACTTCTACACCGTGATTCTTTGTCTTCTATTCTCTCTCCACTCTACTCCAATCCGGTCTCACCTCTCCTCCCCTTCCTCCTCCATCGCAGTAATATATATATGCGGTCACAACTTTTAAGGGAAAAATGATCTAGTTGGTGAATTGGAAGGTGTTTGACTCCTCCAAACAATGCCAAAGAAACAGACGCCTTCAGTGGTATTAAAAGGGCATCTGTTTCATGGCATATAATGGAGGAATCAGCATAGACCTTCCAATTCACCAACAAAACAATCTCCTCTTATTACCTCTGAGAGCCGCGGGGAAGAAGGGCAAGGTTGTGTAACGTTAAGCCGTCCTCTCAGGGTTTACTTTTTGCTTCACTGTCATCGGGTCCAAACTCTGACCTACCTTAAGGCTGACTGGCTGACTGCTGGGTTGGTTGACTGGTTGACTGGCTGGTTGACTGGTTGGTTGGTTGGCTGGTTGGCTGGAGGCTGGTTGGTTGGTTGGTTGGTTGGTTGGTTAGTTGACTGGTTGGTTGGTTGGTTGACTGGTTAGCTGGAGGCTGATTGACTGGTTGACTGGTTGGAGGCTGGTTGGTTGGATGGTTGGTTGGTTGACTGGAGGCTGGTTGGTTGGTTGGTTAGTTGACTGGAGGCTGGTTGACTGGAGGCTGGTTGGCTGGAGGCTGGCTGATTGGCTGGTTGATTGGTAGGTTGGTTGGTTGGTTGGTTGGTTGGTAGGAGCAGGTTTTTGTTGCTGTCTACGCCCGTCAACTATTTCACAGTTTTTGTTTCTTGGTTTGCTCAATGCGGTCACAGTTCTCAAGTGATATTAGATGGTAAAAAAATAAAAACTTGATGTGTATAAAGTGCCACAAAACTGATAGCCTCGATTTGGATGGTTTGGTTTGTGACGCCGACGGGAAAAATCAATACTCCATCAATGTCCTAAGGTGGTATTAATTCCCTTTTGGTACGTTGAAGTGCCTTGATTCCTCCAATGTATGCCAGGAAACTAGTCCAAGTTAACAAAAATAATGGTGTTCTGTTGCTTGGAGGATTCAGTTGCTCCAGATTGACTAACACAAAAAAAACGTCCCCCTTAATTCCTTAAAACTTTATTCGGTTTAGTAATATTGGTTTAATGAAGCATCTACAATAATATGAGGCTAACGATCGACGATATAATCAACCTAAGAAAACAAAAACGACAAAATGACGCACATGCGAGTTAACCGTGGCCGAGAAGGCTACAGCAATAATAACACAGGCCTAAGTGTAAAAAAAAAAAAAATAATAATAAAAAAAAAATCTGGGGTGCATGCAATCAAAGAATCGGTGTTCATTCGCCCCGGTGCAAGCAAAACAAACAGAGCATACAAACAAACAAAAAAACGAACAGATGGACGTGCTTTATAGACAGGCGGTTTGACTGATGTGCCTGCCTGGTGGTGGTGGTGGTGGTGGGCCCCCTCGTGCTGAGTGGAGCGTGGCCCCCTCTGTCAGTTCACCACCAACACCAGCAGCAGTAGTCAGGCCCCACTAGTGGTTGGTTGGTTGGTCAGGCTTCATTGTACACCAAGAAGAAGAAGGTGTTGTTGTTGTTGTTGTTGTTGTTGTTGTTGAAGAGGGTACAGGTTGGTTAGTTAGTTAGTTAGTTTTAGTCGGTGTGGAAGTGGCAAGGTGTATTGTGTTGTGTTGTGTTGTGGCTAGGTGTGTTATGTTATGTTGTGTTGTGTTGTATTCTGTAGTGTTAAGGTGTGTTGTGTTTTGTTGTGGTGTTGTGTTGTGTTGTATTCTGTTGTGTTGTGTTAAGGTGTGTTGTGTTGTGTGGTGTTGTATTGTGTTGTGTTAAGGTGTGTTGTGTTGTGTTGTGTTATGCTGTGGAAGAGAATTAAAGGTGTGTGGAGCGAAGATAAGTTAGTGTGGAGGACAGTGTGTGTGGAGTGAAAAATATTAATGTGGGTGATAGTGTGGGTGGAGGCAAGACAAGATAGTGTGGGTGGAACGAAGATAAATGAGTGTGTGTGTGTGACAGTGCGAGTGATGCCAAGATGAGTGTGAAGGTAGAGAAGTGTGAAACTCTTAATTAATAACAGGAAACATAAGTCTGTCTAATGTTCACCGTATCATATTTTTCTAGGGAGGGGGGTGGGGGGGTGGCGGCGGTTACTGGGACTTAAAGAGACCCCATTTATTATTTATCTATTTATTTATTTATTATTATTATTTTTTTTTTATTTTTTTTTATTTTTTGGTGAGACAGGGAAATATGGATACCGGTACTATGTCTTAAGTTAGCAGGGATGTCCTTCTAGTAAACTTAATGTCACTGAGACCTTAAATCCCGACTAGCTTACAACCCCATTCATTACATTTACTCCACCTGACTGTCGAGTTTGAGGTACAGTACAGTACAGTAGTGTAGTTAAGAACGGATATAATGACTAAGACAAACTAGTGTAAGGGGGGAATGAACACGACATATGGGATGGTTACGGCCAAGGAGGGGGTTTAAGAAGGTATTGGTAGTACAGTAAAGCGTCGCTAAAACTGGAGTAAAAATGGTTCCTCCAAACTATTCCAAGCGACAGCCCACCACCATTAGTGTTGTTGTTAACCTGGTCCTGTTTCCTGGCATACTTTGGAGGAATCTGATGTAGCAAAACAGAGAGTAATGAGTGGATGAGTTGTAACATTCACACACCATAAAGCAGAGTATGTCAACCATCTGCTGTTGTTGTTGTCTCATCTCCTCTTCCTCTCACTGTATCCACTTATGTTGTTGTTGCTGTTGTTGTTGTTGTCTCATCTCCTCATCCTCTCACTGTATCCACTTATGTTGTTGTTGTCTCATCTCCCACTGTATTTAATTCTGTTGTTGTTGTTGTTTGTTTGGGCCACCCCTTCAGCAATTCCCCGTCTGCCGTACCTCGTCTGTTGTTGCATTCTTACCCTTCCCATCTCCCCCCCCCTCCCCCTCCCCCCCCCTCGTAGCAACCCCATCATCCCAGCTGTCTCATCTTAACTAGTCCTGTTCCCATTCTCCATACTTCCTCATTTATTGATTGTCTCCTTTATTACTTCTCTTCGTCTTTCCTGCCTGTGTCTCCTCACCACCCAGTTGTTGTATCTCCTATGTTTCTGTCTCCTCTTCCCTGTCACTTATTACAACATTTTTTTATTGTATCTCCTATGTTTCTGTCTCCTCTTCCCTGTCACTTATTACAACATTATTTTCTATGTCATACCATCATTTGCTTCCTATGCATCTCCCTTCATCTTTCCCTTCCATACAATCCTCACATTTTATTATTTTCCTTTATCTCTCCCTGCCTTTCCCTTCCATACAATCCTTCCATTTTATTTTCCCTTCCCTCATATATTTATACAGGGTGATTCAACATTCCATACATTAAATTGAATGATAATAAGCTTTGATCATTTTAACCACAAATTTTTCTATGATGAAATGTCGAATGATACAATACATTTATCACACTGTATCAATGAGGGCTAAAAGTGAAGAGAAACCAACCTAAATTTCTAGTATATGTTTCAGATGTTTGCAGTACAGGAATAGAGTGCAGTGTGTTGAAGATAAACATTGAACATTTTCCATAGATTGTAACAAAAATAAGTACATTGTCGTGATCAATAATTAATAAAGATGTACAAAATCTAGAAAGGTTTTCCTTCTCTTTTTTTTTTCGCCCTCATTAATTAATACAGTATCAGAAATATATTGTAACAGATAAACTATGAATAATTGGACATTTTATCATAGAGACATTGTTGCTTAAAATGATGAAAGCAGGTCATCATTCAAATTATTCCTCCAAACTATTCTAAGCAACAGGCCACCATTATTTTTGTTCCTCTGGTTCTGTTTCCTGGCATACTTTGGAGGAATCAAGACACTCCAATCTGCCAAAAGTATATATTCTCCCCTTAACTAATATATGGAATGGTGAATCATCCTGTATATATGTTTTATCTTTGTTTCTCTTCTTCTAAGGTGTGTTCTCTCTCTCTCTCTCTCTCTCTCTCTCTCTCTCTCCTCTCTCTCTCTCTCTCTCTCTCTCTCTCTCTCTCTCTCTCTCTGTTTCTCTCTCTCTCTGTTTCTCTCCCCTCCACCACCTTGCACTACTTCTCTCCTCCCCCCCCCGCTCCCCCCCCTCAGCACCCTCACCCTCACCTGCTCTGTATAACTGTTCCTCCGTCAGCTGTGTGTGTCGACCCCCTCCCTCCCCCCCACTCCCTCCCCCCTTCACCCCCACTCCCTCCCTTCCTTCTCTCACTCACCACCACCCTCACCCCCACTCTTTCCTCCTCCTTCTTCAATCCGCTCATCCCCCCTCCCTCTCCCTTCCTTCCTTCCTTCTCTCACCCTCCACTCACCCACACCTCTACCTCCTCTCCCTCTACCTCTACCTTCTTTCTCTCACCCTCCACCTCCCACCCCCCTTTCCTTCCCCTCCACTCCCTCTCCCTCTACTTTCTTTCTCTCACCCTCCACCTCCCACCCCATTTCCTTCCCCTCCTCTCCCTCTGTCTCCCCCATCCTCCTCCTCCTCCCCACTCACTCCCTTTAACTTCCTCTCTTGCCAACACCCACCTCGTCTTTTTCGTTCTACATTTTTAATAATTACAATATAAATAAAAAAGCGTGAATTTCCCTCCAAGAATTAAATGGGTTTGTTTATTATTTTGTTAAAGACTCAAACCTCCTTAGTTACGGGAACACATTGAATATATAATTAAATAGGCTTATAGTATTAGAGATATTTATTATTTTATTTTATTTTTAGTTTTTTTTATTTAGAAACGTATTGGTATTATTAATGATGTCGTGTTTATTTATGTTCTCCTATTTGGATTCGCCACCACTGCTGTTGTATATCTTTCTTAATTAAAAGTATGTTGTTAGAGGCTGTACAATCGCTAAATACACACACACACACACACCTATCCACCCACTCACACACACATACGTACACCAACGAACACCCACACACCTACCCCCCCCCCACACACACACACATACACCAACGAACACGCACACACCCACACACCTATCCACCCACCTACACACCAACGAACACACACACACCTATCCACCCACCCACACACACACACACACACACACACACACACACACACACACACACACCCCTCCCTGACGAATTACCAGTGGCAGTGAACGACCCACATTTCTCCATTTGGCGGAACTGTTTCTCAATCTAGTTACCGTGGCTTCTATACTCACCCTACTCATTCACCCTTTTTCTTACTCACCCTATACTCATTCACCCTTTTCCTTACTCACCCTATATATACTCATTCACCCTTTTCCTTACTCACCCTACTCATTCACCCTTTTCCTTCCCTTACTTCTACTTCTCCATTTTCTCTTTCTTCTGTCTCTCCCATTCATCCTCCTTCCTTTTTCTTCCTCCCCCCATCCTTCCCTTCTTTCTATTTCTCTTTTTCCTTCTTCTTTCTCCCTCCATCCTCCCTATCTCTCTCTTCCCTTTCCTTCCCCCTTCTTCTGTCTCTCCTCCTCCTCCCTCCTTTCCTTCCACCTCTCCATCCTCCTCCTCTCTCCTCCTCCACCTCCTCCACCTCCTCCTCCTTCACCTCCTTCTACAGCTGCATCATTACCTCGCTCTGGTTCCCTTCATGATGTTCTCCTCTCCGACCTACCTGCTCCACCTTTCCTCCCTCCATCTCTCCCTCTCCTTTCCTCCCTCCCTCCCTCTCCTTTCCTCCCTCCCTCCATCTCTCCCTCTCCTTTCCTCTCAGTTATTCTTTCCCTCCCTCCTTCCCTCCCTCTCTCCCTCCCTCTCCTTTACTCCCAGTTATTTCTCCCTCCCTCCTTCCCTCTCCTTTCCTCCCTCCCTCTCCTTTACTCCCAGTTATTCATTTCCTCCCTCCCTCCTTCCCTCTCCTCATATATAGTCATTCCATCTCTCTTTCCCTTTTTTCTTTCCACCAACCTTCATCATTTTCTCCTCATCTCGAGACAACAGGTAAACATTTTCATCTACATTTTTACCAACTTTAATGAAACCTTCAATATCTGCATACTAGACAATCACACGGAAGAGACGACGGTGTTGTTAATTCTCAGAAAAAAAAAAAAAAAAAAAAAAAAAAAATCTTAAATCAAACACAAAAACTCACTCTCAGGGTTATTAATATTTCTGTAAGATAATCATAATAATATAATAATAATAATATCGGCAGGAATATGATAGCAGTGATATACTTCTGGAACTGTAATGCCTACTTGTACTTTTTGTGCAAACCAAAATTCCGCCACCAATATAGCAATTCATTCATGTGTGTGTGTGTGTGTGTGTGTGTGTGTGTGTGTGTGTGTGTGTGTGTGTGTGTGTAAGTATTTGTGTGTGTGCTTGTGTGTCAGTATTTGTGTGTGTGCTTGTGTGTCAGTATTTGTGTGTGTGCTTGTGTGTCAGTATTTGTGTGTGCGTGTGCAAGTGATTAAGTATTTGTGTGTGTGCTTATGTGTGTGTGTGTGTGTGTGTGTGTGTGTGTGTGTGTGATGGTGAAATAATATAACGTGTTTTTCTCTCTTTTCTACAGATGTGTTCGCGTGCAATGTTGATGTTCGGAGCCCTGCTGGTGGTGGCGTCTGCTGCCCATGGTGAGTGTTGATGCTCTTACCCTCGTCCTCCAACACTCGTCCTCCAACTCTCATCCTCCAACACTTACCCTCGTCCTCTAACCCTCTTCCTCCAACACTTACCCTCATCTTCAAACACTTACCCTCGTCCTTCAACACTTATTTACCCTCGTCCTTCAACCCTCTTCCTCCAACACTGACCCTCGTTCACCAACCCTCATAATCCAACACTTATTTACCCTCGTCCTCCAACACTTATTCACCCTCGTCCTTCAACACTTATTTACCCTCGTCCTTCAACTCTCATCCTCCAACCCTTACCTTCATTCTCCAACACTTACTCATATCATTCTGTACTTCGAATTACATTTGGCCAATCAATTAATTTAATCATTAACATCTAATAATTCTCTATATAAATATTAGTGCTGTCATTTGACCAGATAAGTTAAATGGAATGTTTCTCGAGTTGTTGTTGTTGTTGTTGAAGTTGTTGTTGTTGTTGTATAAGTTCCTCAAGTTGTCTGACCGAACAGCCCCGTGTGTCTCTCTAGTTGTTGTTGTTGTTGATGTTTTTTTTGCAGATGTTGTGTTGAAGATCAGGGCTGGTATTCACAAAGCATCTTAAGAGTTTGGACTTGTGTGTATGTTTGTATAGTTAATGATCTCACCAGTGTTTCAGCCTTATTTCGAAGCAGTGTTTCGAAGCAGTGAATGGTTTTGTTATTCTATTCGTATATGAGCTGTTATTATGATTTCGAAACAGTGCCGGGGTGTCATGTAGTCCTCGCCAGCCATGCATAAACGATTACCAACAACATTTAAAGTAAAGAGTGAACTTTGATTTTTGTGAATGAATGACGTTTGGAGACCCTCAGTGTTGTGTTGTGGACTGTACGCTTCACCGTCTTCACCCTTCCCTCCCCGTTCTACAAACATGGCTGGGGTCCCTTTCATTATCTCGCCTCGCACCGCTGGCCACTCATGAACTGTGACAAGGGAGGGAAGGGTAACTCTTTATTGTATAACTTTTCCTTCAACACAATGCAGCCACGTTTTTGTAAAGGGAGGCAATTGGATTCTCTTAAACTGAATAGGTGTGACGAGAAGGAGATGTGGTGATGCAGGCGTGAGATGAGCATGAGTGAAACAAGAGTGAACAGAGATAGTCTAAATGAAGAACGATCCAGGACTGAGACGAGAATGTGATTACGATAGGACCATGATTCAGAGAGGTTCCATCACTAATATTACCCTCAGGAAAATCCCTGTGGTTCATTTCCGGACTTTAAAACGAAGGACGAATGAGGGTGATGAAACTAGAAAGAAGGTGACAAAATTACATGACTGGG
Source organism: Petrolisthes manimaculis (assembly GCA_034508575.1). Classification (NCBI taxonomy): domain Eukaryota; kingdom Metazoa; phylum Arthropoda; class Malacostraca; order Decapoda; family Porcellanidae; genus Petrolisthes; species Petrolisthes manimaculis. Next base: position 7,939 of record JAWZYT010006512.1, on the reverse strand, counting down.
TCGACATAAGAATCTTGATGTTATTGAAGGAAGGAAAATGGGAATGAAAATAAAACCACAAGTGCGACTGAGGGAAGGAAATAGGTGGATAAAAAAAAAATATAAAGAGGAGGGGATGGGGGACCGAAGGCGAAAGAATGACACGGGAATAAACAACAACAAGAAGAAGAAATACGACTGAAGGAAAGGAAAAAAAGGTGAACCAAAGAAAAAGATAAAGGGCCATTCGAGGTGAAAATAATGACATACATAACTCAGGGCCCAATCTGACTTTAAAGGCGGGGGGGGGAGGATAATCTCTTGTGGAGGAACAGGAGGAGAGGGCTACTGCTTCCTCCAAACTATGCAACAAAACAGAACAGACATCCCCCTCTACTCGTATAACCTGGGGGGGGGGGGTTAGGTAGTTGGTTTCCTGGAGTAGTTTGGAGGAGTGTGTAGTCCTCCAGTTCGTCCACAAAACAACATTACCTCCTTAACCACAACCAACACCACCAATACCAACAGTTCTTCAAACCCCAGATAATAATTTAGCGCCTCATCCCAGCACACGCCTCTTGCTCTCTGGTTTCCGGGAGGTGACGAGGAGGGCATAGGGGTGACGAGGAGGGCATAGGGGTGACGTGGTTAGGGAAGGGGTCGAGGAGGTATAGGAATGATGTAGGGTAGGGGGCGTAGTAAGTGTAGGGGGTGAGCGGGCGTGAGAGTGATGTAGTGGTTTAAGTGGAGTAAGAGTAATGTAGGGGGCTATGGGTGTCGAGGAGGGTGAGAGGAGGGAAGGTTGGCGTGGTTAGTGAAGGGGTCGAGGGGGTAGAGGACTCATGTAGGGAGAATAATGGCATAAGGGTCATGTCAGGGTCTAGGTGGAATAGTTAGTGTTGGGGTGGGAAGGGGTAAGAGATGATTAATGGATATTAGGCGCCGCAACATCTAGGTCCTATAGCGCCAGAAAAAGGTGATAGAGAGGTGTGACAGCAAGCAGGAAGGAAATAAAAAGAAAAGAGGGATAGTTGAAAAACTGAAAGCTAGTGGCTGGGGCCAAAGGGGCGCCAAAACCCTTAAAGTATTGCCCACATTACTACAGGCAATATCCCCCTACGCCTACGGGGTAATGCATGGGAACCATTTAGTCTGGTCTCTCACTGGCGACCTTCCTAACATGTGAAGCCCTCTCTCCACGATATCGGGGCAGAGCAGGGGCCGGAGCCCCCTCTAGTCTAGCTCGCCAGGTCTCAGAGACACGCAAGCCCCCCCACCACGTCAAGGCGGTTCCCATTAGGGGGGGGGGGGAAGGGGTAAGAGTGATGTAGTGGGGGTAAGGGCCATACGAGTGTTCTGGAGGGGTGTCGACAGGGATATGCATGGGGATAGTGTAGTTAGTATAGAGGGAATTGCTTAGTGCATGTGGTAGTGTAAGGGACGATGGAGTATAAGGATGAAGTTGATAGTATAGTGGTTGGGATAGTTAGTGTAAGATTGGTTTAGTTAGTGTAAGGGTTGGGATAGTTTGTATAGGTATCAGTGAGGGTACCATAAGGATGATATAGGGGTGTGTCATGGTGTAGTAAGTCCTTCAAGTCACGCTTCATACCATTCAATACAAAGGAAAGCAAACACTTGTCTCATGCCGCTTCACTCAGACGTTTGGTGCACGGAAAATACTTCATATGCAATTACAAAACATACCTATACTCATTATACACACACACTTGGATAATGAACAACACACGAATAGAAAAACATAGCTATACTCATTATACACACACAGTCAGATAATGAACAACACACGAATAGAAAACTGTATGTATGTATGAATGTTTGTTCCTATGTAATTACAAAACATAGCTATACTCACTATACAAACACACTCGTATGATAAACAACATACGAATAAGAAACTGTATAATATTGTCTCATCTTCCGTCTACAATCGGTCAAAGAACTCTATTATTCCGAAGCGTATATATACACACTATCTGTCCCGTTGTAAATATTACCACCATGCAGTCAAACGGAAACCTCACACGTGTTGCATTATTACGTCTGAGGAGCTCACGTGTATCTCCAGTGGTGGGGTGTTGTTGTAGTTGTTGTTGTTGTTGTTGTTGGTCTTCATCACTTGTCTCTTTATGCCTGATGCTGTTTTCCTTTATTCGTTTTTATTTTTATTAGTGTTTTTAAGGCGAGTATAGCAGTAATTACACGCGGTGATATTATGCACGGTTATAATCTATACTATCTATAAAAAAATAAAATAAAATAAAATAAAATATAAGTTATCTCTATACATGTTGTTGAATCTATGAATTAAACTGAATTTCATATTACACACACACACACATACACACACTTTCATTCATAAATACGTAAAGGAATTGTATATGATATGGAGGTGAATGAAGAAAAAATATAATATAGAAATAACAATTTAAAAAAAATTCATTTGATAATAATTATATAGATCATGCCTTTTGATTCTTGTTTTTTGCTGTGATGTATTAAATTTATGTTGTTGCTGTTGTTGTTGTTGTTTGTTTGTTGGTGGGTGTAGTCATCAATTACCATCTTTCCTGAGGTGTGAAGAAGGCGTTATTATTTTGTCTTTGTATCATATTTTTTGCCTGTATATTCACTTGGTAACTTATTTATATCTGGATAATCACTCACTCACCTATCTTCTTATTCACTCACTCATCATCTTCACCAACTCATCCTATTCACCCATTCACCATTATTTTCACTCACTCATCATTTTCACTCACTCATCCTATTCACCCATCATTTTCACTCACTCATCTTCTTCACTCACTCACCCCTTCATCATATCCCACTCTCCCCTTCATCATATCCACTCACCCTTTCATCATACTCACCCACTCACCCTATTCACTCACCCACTCATCCTATTCATCATATCCACTCACCCTTTCATCCTATCA
>JAWZYT010006511.1:7500-17500 GCA_034508575.1 Petrolisthes manimaculis | reverse complement strand
CCACAACAGACCTTACGGTCCACACGGGGTGATCTGATTAGAAGGTTACTGGTAGAGAATGAATATCTCCCCAGTGATAGTCGTAGGTAAGAATAGCAAAGTAGAAGGCTCTCTCCCCACCCTCCAATCCCTCTGGCCTGAGCCGTACTGGAAATAAAGTTAGGAGTCAGAACCTTGTGGAGTTGGTAGAGAAAACTCCACAAGGAAATTTTATAGGAAAGATAGAAAGTAGTTGAAATTTGGCTAACCTGCCACCTGTAATGGGCAAAAAATTATTCATTAGTAAACATCGAAAGTCGGGGATTAGATGCAAGGTGTTTATCAAGGCGACGTTTGAAGCTATCTACTGTGTTACATTCTATTACGTTACGGGGAAGCCCATTCCATAAGTTGACGACTCGGTTAAAAAAGAAATTCTTGGATTCGTGTGAGTTAAAAGATTTACCTATGATTTTACAGCCATTACCTCTCGTGTAGTTTGATTGATCGATATTGAAATATTTGTTGCAGTCCATATTGTCTATGCCTTTGATTATTTTGAATACCTGGATTAAGTCGCCTCTCAATCTACGTGTGCTAATGGGAATAGATTCAATTATTAGCCGCTCTTCATACGTTTTGTTTCGTAGACATGGTATCATTTTAGTAACTCTACGTTGAGAGAGAGGAGAGAGAGAGAGAGAGGAGAGAGAGGAGAGAGAGAGAGAGAGAGAGAGAGAGAGAGAGAGAGAGAGAGAGAGAGAGGAGAGAGAGAGAGAGAGAGAGAGAGAGAGAGAGAGAGAACGATGATAAAAATGGGTCCGATGAAAAGGGTGAAAATTGGGTGGGAGGGAAGAGGGCAAAGGGACCCAAGAGAGATAAAGGGGAGAGAGGGAAGGGAGAGAGGGTAAGAGGGAAATGAGAGGAGAGAGAGTAAGAGGGAAGGAGAGGGGAGAAGGTATATCATTTGATTTGGATGAAAAGGGATGGAAAAAGAGAGAGTAAAGATATATAGACAGATATATATAGAAAGAAAAAGCAGAACGAAAGCGAAGTAGTATAAAAAAAAGCTGTTGAAAGATAGCGAGGGAGAGACAGAGAAGGAGAGGGCGATAGAAGACGAGAAAGAGGGAAGGGAGAGGGTGAAAATAAAAGAAAGGGCGGAAGATAGCGAGACACGTGGAGAGGGAGAGGATAATGAAGAGGAACAGAGATATATAGATAGACGCGAAGGGAAGAGGAGAGGGAGGACGAGAGAGGGATAAAAGAATGGAGAGGGAACGAAAATGAGAGTGAATGTGGGAGTGGGCGTTTGTTTGAGTGCGTGTGTGTATGTATGTATGTATGTGTGTGTGTGTGTGTGTGTGTGAGTGTGTGTGTGTTGTTATGAGATGAGAGCCGGGGAGAATGAGAATGACTATATATTGTTTGTATCTAACTAGCAAGAATGAATACTAAGTTAAAACCAAGTAATATTAAGCTTCTCTCGAAACAAACCAAGTTCTATAATACTCGGTGTAAAGCCAAACACGAAGTAAAACAATTAACAATTATTATCAACACTAAGAAGTCCGAAAAACACAATACAATAAATGAGAAATAAATCAGGCATTCCCATACTGTACTGATTCGACACTTGGTAAATGCACAGGGAGAAATAAAATACTCGTATTGTGAGCCAGGTGGCCAAACAAATTCAGAGAAAAGCACTGATCATTCACAGTAAGAAATAGCAATGGTAATTCACAATGGGAAATGACACAGCAAAAATAATGATAATACAATATTAATTATAAATTATACTACTGATAATGATGAGAATTCACTTAATTAGACAACGACTATAAGTCCTGAGTTATTAAATACCTTATTTTAAGTGCTGTTAGCAATTCTTTAGTGACTTTACTCACTTGAATACTTATACAGGATTGACTTTGATGAGTTAACACACAGACCCACTTGCAAAAGGAGATAACAAAAATAATACTTAACTATACAAATTATATACCCCAGCACGCACCAACATTCACTACCGAGTTCCAAAAAGTGTCTGACACGGCGTCATTCCCGCACCTTAATAATAATATACCTGTGGTGCAGAGGTAACGTACTGTACAGTCGCGGCACATAGTCCTTGATCAGGGTGTAAAGGGGAGGTCTGCATGGTCAAGGATTATGTGCCGCGACTGTATCACCTCCCCCATTACCCTCTGGTAGGTGGATGTAGATGAAAATTCACACGTTTGGGACGGATTAACCCAACCCCCCCCTCCCACCGCCCCCTAAATGTCCCTTTTTTGGTCCCTGGGTGTGGACGAGAATTCACGAAACAATATACAGACAAATCAAGCCTACATAACAGTAAGGTATGTGTATGAGAGAGAGAGAGAGAGAGAGAGAGAGGAGAGAGAGAGAGAGAGAGAGAGAGAGAGAGAGAGAGAGAGAGAGAGAGAGAGAGAGCACAGCAAAATGGAAGGAAGAGGGTGATCGAGGGAGAGAATAAGGGTAAGAGCTAGGGAGAGGGGAGAGGGAGAGGGTGAGGGTAAGACCTAGGGAAAGGGGAGAGGGGAGAGGAGGTGGTGAGAGTAAGACCTAGGGAAAGGGGAGAGGGAAAGGGAGAGGGTGAGGGTATGAGCTAGGGAGAGGGGAGAGGGAGAGGGTAAAAGAGGACAAGGGAGAGGGTGGAAGAACGGAAATAATGAAAGAGGGAGGAACTGTAAGAGGGGAGTAGAGAGGGTAAAGGAGAGGGGAATGAGAGGGGAAAGGAGAAGGGAATGAGACTACATATATACACACACATATACACGCAGGCACATATGTACACTACACACATACACACATGAACGCACATAACCACTCGATTAAGCTTATTATTTTCTCATAGGGATAATATACTCACAATTATATTTGTAAACACACACACACACACACACACACACACACGCTTTCAATATAAACACACACACTCACACGGTCTCTCTAACACACACACACACACACACACACACACACACGGTCGCTCACACACACACACACATTCACACGGTCTCTCAAACACACACACACAATCACTTTCTTTCACACACACACACACACACACACTCTCTCTCTTTCTCTCTCTCTTTCTCTCACTCTCTCTCTCACACACAGAAATCAATAACCAGTGTCAGATTATGCAGGGTGAGTAATGCACCAAACACCAACCACAAGTGTACAGTCAACGCCAAAAGTCCTGTCACCTCTCCTCGTGACATAAGATAAAATTGGAAACACTATACTTGCCATTGCAAATTGATTGTGATTTATGATTAAGATTTTTTCATATACTACAGATAGGATTAGTACTTGTTATTTTATCAGTTTTTTTTTTTCTACTCTTCTATTAGTCTATTATCTTCTGTATAATTATCAGTCTATCACCTCTTCTCCTTTCATCATTCCATATTTTCTCTCATCTCTTTATTAGTCTTATCCTCTTCTATCCATTTAAAAGTCTATCACCTCCTCTCCTTTTATCAGTCTAAGTTCCCTCTATCCTTTTATCAGCCTATCCCCTCTTCTCCCCTTTTATATCAGTCTATCTCCCTTGTTTATCGTCTCTTCCTCCACTCCCTGCGTTATCACTCTCTGTCCCTCTCTCCTCACCCTCATCGCTCTCTCTCTCTCTCTCTCTCTCTCTCTCTCTCTCTCTCTCTCTCTCTCTCTCCTGGGTCTTCTTTCCTGCAAGGATACATACATACATACATACATTTTATCTTTTATATTGTTTTCCTTCTTAATCATTATCGTAAATATTAAGATCATTATCATCATTATTAACAAGCGCAGATTTTAAATATCCGACATCCACACCACCACCATTACCATCACCACCACTATCACCAATATCACTCTACTACCACTATTACCATCACCACCACCACAAACACCACTCCACTACTACCATCACCACCACCACAAACACCACCTCTACTACCACCACCACCACCCCCACTACTACCACCACCACCACCCCCACTACTACCACCACCAACACTACTACCACCACCACCATCATTTGTAACCTGATCCCTTCCCTCATACAAAGAAAATGCATTGATGAGTACATTATTGTAAAAAAAAAAAAAAAAAAAAAAATCAACCATGAAAAAAATGTACGTATTCTTTCATCCCCCCATTGCTTGCTGTGCCCATCAGAGACATACCAGCAGGATTAGCAAGCAATATTTTCGTCCATTAATTCAGCACCTTCACTCGGGAGGGGAGGGGAAGGGAGGGGAGGGGACAGGTGATGGGTTGGTATTAAGGCAGATGTGTGAGTGGGTGTGGGTGAGTGGGGGGGTGTTTGTGGGTGTGTTGGTGTGAGGTTTGTGTGTGTGTGTGTGTGTGTTGGAGTGAGGTTTGCTTGTGTGTGTGCGTGTGTGTAAAAGAGAACTACTTTACACAAAAAAAAAAATGCAACTTTCTCTCTCTATTTTTCTCTCTCTCTCTCTCTCTCTCTCTCTCTCTCTCTCTCTCTCTCTCTCTCTCTCTTTCTCTCTCTCACACACACACACACACACACACACACACAGTACAGATCAGAGACGAGGTTTACGACTTGTTTACCTTTGGGATAAGCATAGTGTTACCTGACTTTAATTGTGTCGTTACCTGAACAATACGACTTACATACAGATATTGGTTTGTTTTTATATTGTGTCGTCCAGTCTCTCACTCACGGCTGTTTACCTCGAGTTATCTTTCCCCCAGTGGTGTTTCTTTTATCAGGGCGAGGGTTTAAGTATGTTTAGTCAGCTATTTGTAACAACGTTGGTCTTTTAAGTTTACGTAAAGTGCAGTACAGTTTGGGAGAGAGGAAGAAAGAAAGGTTCAGTCAATTCTCACTTGTACAGTCATTTCCATTTGTCCTGCAATAGCTTCGAGAGACACGGCTTCAAAATATGCTACGAAATTAAATTATAAAATATATCTGTTGACGTCTCTCTAATATTGGGTCATTTTGATTCACTCAGATGGCTCACTTTCATTCCCTTAATGCAGGACTTTTTATCTTAACTATACGAACATTCGCAGTGTACAAATTCTCGCCTACACCTTTGCTATATTGGTGAACTATATGGGGAAGGTTGCTGACGTGATTGAGACGTGATTGTTTTTTGTGACCAATATTTTCACGACAATATTATTCTTAAAATCATACATCAATTATACAACAATTAGAGACTTATGGAAGTGGAAAGTTTGATACATTTTACACTTTGCCTCCACAATAATTTCAAGAAGAGGAGTTGGAGTTGCGTATGGAGGTTTACACACACACACACACACACACACACACACACACACACACAGGGTTTTTCTATTCCTCGCTTCAGTACGTGTTAGGTAACGTTGTGTGTGTCTTAGCAAGGTTAAAATAGATCAGAGGTAATTATTATGGGATGTGTTTATTGTGTGTGTAGTAAGTAGTTGCAGTTCTGTTCTGCTCTCTCTCTCTCTCTCTCTCTCTCTCTCTCTCTCTCTCTCTCTCTCTCAATGGCTTTGCAGTTTCTCTTCTCATCATTTCTCTTTTTCTTTAACTAACTAGCCTTCTTCTTTGCTATACTTTCCCTCCCTCTTGTAGGTTAGATAGAATAGCAAAATCAAGCAGCCTCGAAAGGACCAGTAGGTCTGTTGCTGTTTGAGTGTCCTTTGTATTCCTTTGTATTCCTTACTGCCCTTCTCTCATCTGTCCCTCCTACTCCCCCTAACCCTCCCCCTCTCCACTACACCAATATACCATCACCAACCACCACTATACCCCATCACCCCTCAAGCTACCTCTCCCCCCTCACCCCCTCTCAACCCTACCCCTTCCTACCCTACCCCTGCCAGACACGTGCAAGGCAGAGTGAGGGGCCTGAACGTGCCAGTAAGGTCGCTGGCTGCATTAACTCACTAAGGCCTCTCCGACCGTAATGATCTCATCTAAACACACTGCTTTTTATTTATATATATATATATATTTTGTCCCCTATTTTTTGTATATTTCTCTCTTGGCTGCTGACGCGTAGGATATATATATATGTGTGTGTGTGTGTGTGTGTGTGTGTGTGTGTGTGTGTGTGTGTGTGTTAGTAGTGGGCGTGGGCGTGAGCGTGGGCGTGTGTGTGTGTGTGAATTTTGGGAGTGGGAATAGGTTTGTGTGTATGTGTGTGTGTTTTTGTAATGGTTGGGAGTGTGTGTGTGTGAATGTGTGTGTGTGAATGTGTGTGTGTGAGTGTGTGTGTGTGTGTGTGTGTTTGAAGGGGGTTTAAAGTGAAGTGCATGACGAAGTAGATATGTGTTGGGGTTTGGAGTGAAGTGTGTGACGAAGTGGGATGCGGTGAAGTGGAGAGGAGTGAAGCAGAGAGCAGGAAGAGGAGGAGGAGGAGGAGGAGGGAAATGGATTATTGAGTGTGTAGATTGAAGGGAAGGGGAACCAGAGTGGCAGATTAGGGTTGAGGATCCCATGCTGTGTGTGTGTGTGTTTGTTTGTGTGTCTGTGAGTGTGTGTGTGTGTGTAGGGGAAGGATATACGACGTGTACCTGATGTGTGTGTGTGTGTGTGGGAGGGGAGTATATATGTGTATTGTGTACTTGATTTGTGTATGAGTGTGTGTATCTATATGAATTTTGTGTAAATATGTGAGTGTGTATGTGTGTATCTATAGGGTATATGTGTGGGAGAGTATGTATGTATGTGACACAGTATTTTGGGTGCTTCGTGGAAAAGTATACATGTGCGTGTGGGTATGTGTGTGTGTGTGTGTGTGTGTGTGTGTGTGTGTGTGTGTGTGTGTGTGTTTAAAATAGCTACATGTATCTGTCTGTCTTCCTGTTACATCGGTGATTAGTGAGTAAAAGTGAATAATTATGCGTGCGTGACTGAGTGCGTGCATGCATGAATGAGTGCGTAAGAGAGGATAAAAAGTGTTCAATATTTTTTACTCAGCATAATGTTTGCATTGATTGAGTGTGACATATAAGATTAAAATCCTAATTCTTGCCTTTCTCTGAGCACTATGGAAAAAAAAAAAAATGGAATACAATTACCTTCCTTTTTTTTTTTTTTCTTAGGAACCAATAGAGGGAATTTCTGACTCTTGTTTTCAACGTGTGTGTTGTTTTTATATACTTTTATTACATTTGATACATTCCAAAAATATTATAATGATCTGTTATCTGCATGTAACTGTGTGAGACCTTTGCATAGGTTTGTGTTATTATGAGTGAATAGAAGAGTTCATAATTTATTCCTCCAGCCTCTATCAGAAAATCGAACACCACCTTAGTCAATAACCAGGGGGTCTGTTTAGTAGCATTGTTTGGGAGAATTACAAGACTCTGATTCAAATAAACATTGAGCAGAAACACACAGACTCTTCCAATGTTCTGAATCAAAATTTAATGCCAACATAAAAAACACGTCCATATTCCATATCAACACACACACACACACACACACACGCACGCACACACACACACTCATATATATATATATATATATATATATATATATATATATATATATATATATATATATATATATATATATATATATATATATATCAACGTTCACAGTTTCAATCGCACACACACGCCCACATCCCATATCATCACACACACACACACACACACAGACACACACACAGGGGTGAGAACAAAGCAGCGTGAGGACGGTCTGGTTTATATTAATGTTATCTAGGGTCACTAATTGGGCGCGTGGAGAGACAGCCCAGCCCTGCAAACCAGCCAGCCAGCCAGCCAGACAGCCAGACAGCCCAGCCCAGCCCAGCCCAGCCCAGCCAGCCAGCCAGCCCAGTCCAGACAGACATCCCAGCCAGCCAGCCAGACAGACAACCTTTCAGTAAGTCAACAAACCAACCAACCAATCAGTCAAACAGTCAACCAGTCACCAGCCAACCAACCAACAAACCAATCAGTCAACCAGTCAACCAATCAACCAATCAATCAATAAAAAAACAACCAACCAACCAACCAGTCAGTCAACCAATCAGTTCTGTAGACGTAAATGCTTAGTGATTTAGTGAGTGAGTGCCACACAGATGCCTTGGTGGGAGTAACAATAATGAATCCTGGGACCTTCTACTATCAGGTATCAAGTTCTGGTGTACTCACTGCCTTTGATAACACACACACACACACACACACACACACTTTCTTTCTCTCTCTCAACACCATACGCCAGGCTATATTATTGCACGCACACATCCCTCTCTCTCTCTCCCTCTCTCTCTCTCTCTCTCTCTCTCTCTCTCTCTCTCTCTCAATAAAAGTTACCATTGATCTGCATATCATTCTTTGGGTTCCGCGAAAATCAAAACCGAGACGAAAATACGGGACTGAAGAACACTTGAAGGGGAAATCTTTGCTGGGGTGAAAACAGTGATATCCCGATTGACTTAAGAAGGAAGAGGAGGAGGAGGAAGAGAAGAAAGGAAGGAAGGAGGAGGAGGAGGAGGAGGAGGAGGAGGAGGAGGAGGAGGAGGAGGAGGAGAAGATGATAGAGAAAAAGGTGGTTGTGTTTTTGTTGTGGTGGTGAAGAAGGGGGAAGAGGAGGAAGTGAGTGGTGGTGGTGGTGGTGGTGGTGGTGGTGAGGTGCAAAATCCAGGAAAAAGGAATGAAGGATTGCGTGTGAACGCCAGCGGATTTAACAGGGGAACAGTGTTGGCCGAGTTAGATGTGTTTTGTAAAATCTGCGGGAGTAGAACATGTCCCCCTACTCCCGCACCCTAAAAAACCCATGCACCCCCTTAAAACCTACCCAAACCTGTCACCCTATTACCTCACCCCTTTTAATAATACCATGAGTCCATGATCGTGTCAGTGGCAACGTCGTACAGTCCAAGAAATTCCAAAGGCGACAAGCTCTTCCAGATTAATATTTCATCACTTTTCACGTAAAGTACCTTCAGAAAGTAGAAAGTGCAAGTAAACTATGAGTGTATAATATTATGTCCTTTTCTGGTTACCACTCAAAAATTTCATTCAGTCACGTTCCACTTTTCATTGATAAGAAAACTAAGATTTATTACATAGAACTGAAAGATTTTGCCATAAACACTCATATTTTTCTTGCACTTTCTACTTGCTCAACTGTACTGTACGTACTGTAGTTAGTGGGTGAGGGGATGGATGAGTTAATTGATAATGGGATGAACTTGGATTGGAGCTCAGTGAATGGGATTGGAACAAAGCAGTGTTATGTTTGTAATGGGTTAAGCAACAGCAAGGGCAAATTATCCACTAGCTGAGCATGGACAAATTAAGAACAGATCAAATAGTCCATATCCAAATACTGTAATGAGGATATACAATTTAAGCCTTATGAACGTGGGTAGGTCATAAGGTAGGGGGATTATAAAGGATGGTAGGTCATTCCATAATATAGCAGTTTAGATTTAAAAAAAACATAAATTTACATGACTCGTTAGCTACTTATATTGTTAGGCCAACATTGTGAAGGTGGTTTGTAAGTTCTATGGAGCAGTGGAAGTGGAAATAAAAGTAAATATAGAAGGCAGCATTATGGCAGCGAGATCAGCCAAGCCAATCATTCAGCCCATAGAGGCATTGAAATGTGTGGGGACAGGGACACACCCTTGTCGAATTCCAGTAGGAAGGGAAAAAATAAATCAGAATCCTACCACCATCTTAGGAGAACTGACTGTGTATGAATTTGAAACTATGAAATTGGTTATGTTGTTGATGGGAAATATTGACTTTACAACGGCACCTTATAAACTTATATATATATATTTTTTATCTTAATCTATTTCCCTTTTTACTTTACAATTTTCTATTCCCAAAAATGCTTGTTACAATTTCAAAGGTTGATGGGAAATATTGCCTTTACAACGGCACCTTATATCTTAATCTTTAGTTTGCACCTCATACACCAATATATATATTTGTTTTTATCTTGATCTTGTTTTTTTTTGTTTTTGTTTTTTTCTATTTCCAAAAGTGCCTGTTA
>JAWZYT010006511.1:0-5000 GCA_034508575.1 Petrolisthes manimaculis | reverse complement strand
AAAGATGTGAGAGGTGGAAACAGAGAGGTAGAAGAAGAGGTGAAAGGTGAAATAATATAGAGCGGTGGAAGCAAAGGAGGAGAAGGAGAAGAAGGATAAGAATAAGAGAGGAATTGCAAAACCAAAAGGAATAGAAACAAAATGTAGGAGGAGGAAGAAGGAGGAAGAAGATCGACGTAAGGAGGATAAAAGAAAAAAATGAGAAATAAGGAGGATAAAAGAAAAAAGCATGAGAAATAAGGAGGATAAAAGAAAAAAATCATGAGGTAAGGAGGAGAAAAGTAAAAATGAAAGAGAGAGAGACGGAGGCATAATGGATGGAAGACAAGTGGGCAAAAAATGGAATACCGTGATGGCACTAAGAACTAAAATTTTGAATATTGGAACACAAAAGACTCCAGTAAGGAAAACATGACACGAGAGAGAGAGAGAGAGAGAGATGGTGTGTGTGTGGGAGGGAGGGAGGGAAGATAGAGGTAGGTAGGTAGGGAGGGAAGATGGAGATAGGGAGGGAGGGAAGGAGGGAGGGAAGATGGAGATAGGGAGGGAAGGAGGTAAGAAGGAGGTAGGGAGGGAGGGGGAGGGGTCAAGATTACTGACCTGAAGAGAGTGTTTGGTCATACAGCACCTGCCCGGGTTGGAGGGGGGGGAGGGGTGAAGGGGGGGGGGGCGGTGGGGAGGGAGAAGGAAGGGAATTGAACACCTGCCCTTGCCCTGGACGCTGTTGGAGAGAGAGAGAGAGAGAGAGAGAGAGAGAGAGAGAGAGAGAGAGAGAGAGAGAGATAATGGTATAGAGAGGGAGGAGGAAATGTAAAGGAAGGACAAGAAGGGAGAGGAAAGGAATGAAAGAAAAGGTGACTGAGGAAGAATGATTACCTGAAGGAACAAGGAGGAAGAGGAGGAGGAGGAGGAAATAAGGAAGGAAGTGGAGAGGAAAAGGAAGAAGTGGAGAGAAGGGAGAAATTATGGAACGGAAGTAAGTATAATGGCTGAAAATGGAAGGGAGGAAGGAGAGGAAATATGAGAGGAAGGAAAATGAGAGGGAAACAGGAGCTAGGGAGAAGAAAGGAACAAGAGAAATGAGAAGGAAGTAAGAAAAGAAAGAAGAACACAGGAATGGTGGGAAAAAAATAGGAAGGAAGGAAAGAGAGGAGGCAGGAAAGAGGGAAAAGAAAGAGAAGAGGGAAAAGAAAGAGTGAGGGACCTGAGATAACAAGTACAAAATGAGTGTTTGTGTAGGCTAGGTGAAGGTAAGGGCAGGTAGGTAGGTAGGAGTGTGGTGGGTGGTAGGTAGAATAGTAGGTGAATTTTAGGGGTTGCAAGGGGTGATAGGTGGTTGATGCATGATGGTGTAGGTGGGTGGGTAGGAGGATTGTAGCTGGTGATAGGTGAATGATGAATGAAGGTGGTAGGTGATGGGTGGAAGGTGAATATTGGTGATAGGTGGGAAGTGATAATTGAATTGTAGATGGTGGAGGTGACAGTGATGGAGGAGGAGGAGATGTTGAATAAGAAATAGATATGGAGCAGGGGTTACTGTGGAATACTGGAAAAGAGAGTTACATAAGAGTTACATAGATACACAGACCACAACAGACCTTACAGTCCATACGAGGTGATCTGATTTGAGGATTACTGGTAGAGAATATATTTTCCCCCAGTGATAGTTGTAGATAGGGATAGCAAAGTAGAAGGCTCTCTCCCCACCCATTACTCCCTCCAGCCTGAGCTGTACAGGAAAACAAATCAGAAGTACTCACCTTGTAGGGCTGGCAGAAATAAGCCCAAAGGGAATTTTGTAGGAAAGGCAGAAAGTAGGTGACATTGGGCGAACTGTATTGGGAAAAGTTATTCATTGATAAACGCTGTCAGTCAGGGATTAGACTCAAGATGTTTATCTAATCGACGTTTGAAGCTGTCAATGGTGTTGCAGTCTATTACATTAAAGGGAAGCCCATTCCATAAGTTGACGACTCGGTTAAAAAAAAAATTCTTGGGTTCGTGTGTATTAAGAGATTATTATTATTCAACCATTTACACTCGTGTAATTTGATTGGTCGATAGTGATATACTTGTTGCGGTCCATATTATCTATGCCTTTGATAATTTTAAATACCTGGATTAAGTCTCCTATTAATCTACGTTGTGTTAAGGGGAATAGATTTACTTCTCTTAGTCGCTCCTCGAACGTTTTGTTCCTCAGGCTTGGTATCATTTTAATACCCCTACATTGGACTCGTTCCAGTTTTGCTATATCCTTCTGGTAGTATGGGCACCAGGCACACAGTATTTCATAAGGGGACAGACCAGGGAGTTCCAGGGAGTTATACAATGTAAAGATTGTGTCTTTGGACTTATACTCGAATGTTCTGCCAATAAAGCCAATTGTTTTATTTCGTCCGTACACTGCTGACTGGGCTTTAGGTTACTTGATACTGTTACCCCTAAGTCTGTCTCTCAGTCTATGCTTTTGAGTTGAGTACCATTCAAAACGAGTAGTTTGCTGATTCGTTACGATATCAGACGTAAACCATTTTATATTTATCTGCATTAAAGTACGTTTCCGCCCAATTTGACAGTTTATCGAGGTTATTTGGCATTTCTTTAGTTTGAGCATTAGTAAGTACTGTATTTGCAAATTTAGTGTCATCGGCAAACTTTGAATTTATGCATGAGAGGCTATGTCTATGTCATCTATGTAAACTAGGAATAGAATTGGTCCTAAAACTGACCCCTGTGGCACCCCGCTCATAACGCCAGTCCAAATGGATGATTTTCCATTTCATTACAATGCATTGCTTTCGGATGCTTTCTTCTTCCTCCTTCTCCTTTTCTAACCCGCCTTTTATTATTATTCTCTCATCCCCTCCTCATCTCCTCTCCTTCCTTCCCTCCATCTCTCTTCTCCTCCTCTTCCTCCGCTCCTTCCTTCCCTCCCTCCATCTCTCTCTCCTCCTTTTCAATTCTTCCCTCCATCTCTCTCTCCTCCTCCTTTTCAATCCTTCCCTCCATCTCTCTCTCCTCTCCTTCCTTCCCTCCATCTCTCTCTCCTCCTCTCCTTCCTTCCTCCCTGCCCCTCCTCATTGTTAACCAGGCCAGTAAATTATTTGACTTCTTTTGGTGTTTACCTTTGTTTGTCTGCTTGGCTTCCCCGTACGTGACTCTGCCAAGGAGATGGGGAGGAGTGGGTGGGTGGGTAGCTAGCAAGGGATGAAAAGGGATGAAAAGAAAAGGGAAGAGAAGGGATGGGAAGGGGTAGCAGGTAAGAGAATGGATGGGACAGGGATGGGAAGAATAGGGAAGGGCATGGATAGGAGGAAGAGTTTTCAGGGATATAAGGGAAGGAACAGGGATGAGAAAAGAAGGGAAGGGAATGGAAGGTTAGGAAAGGGACAGGGATGAGAAGAAAAGGGAAGGGATAGGGATGGAAAGGGGTAGCAAGGATGAGAAGGGATGGGAAGGAAAGGGACAGGGATTACAAAGGATTACAAAGGACATTCAAACAGCAACAGACCTACTAGTCCTTTCGAGGCTGTCTGAAATTGCTATTCTATCTAACCTACAAGGGTAAGGAAAAGTATAGATGAGAAGAAAAGGGACAGGGATGGGAAGGGATAGCAGAAAGAGAAACAGGGAGGGGAAGGGAAGTGATCGATGGAAGAAGGGGATAGAATGAGTAGCTGGAAAGGGAAGGGAAAAGAGAGAGAAAACTAACACAGACAGACCGACAGACAGATAGACAGACCGAGACCGAATGATGGACAGACAGTTAACCAGACAAACATACAACCAACCAGACAGACAGACAGACAGAGACAAACAAATAAAGAGAGGCAGAAAGACAGATAGATAGCGAGACAGAGACATATTATAGAAAACGAGACAGACATATAGATAGTGAGACAGAGACAGATAGAATGAGAGATAAAGAGATAGACAGCTCGGTTGAGAAAGTGACAGAAAGAGACAGGAAAGGATAAATGAAAAATAACAATAATGTAAACTAAAAGGAGAGAGAGAGAGAGAGAGAGAGTGAGAGAGAGAGAGGGGGGGGGGGAGGAGGAAACGTAAGGAGGGGAGAGGTTGAGGGATCACTGAGGAGGAGGAGGGGGAGGTGTGGTGAAGAGGAGAGAAACGGTTGAGAGGAGTGGAGGAATGCGAGGTGGATATGGAGTGGAAAGAAGAAGAGCAAAACGAAGAAAAGAGAGAGAGAGAGAGAGAGAGAGAGAGAGAGAGAGAGAGAGAGAGAGAGAGAGAGAGAGAGAGAGAGAGAGAGAGAGAGATTATAACGATAATTAGAAATATTTAACACCTGGTGGTTGGGACTCTCTCTCTCTCTCTCTCTCTCTCTCTCTCTCTCTCTCTCTCTCTCTCTCTCTCTCTCTCTCTCTCATCTTGTCTTTCCTTTCATCTCTTCTTCTTCCTCCTCCTCCTCCTCCTCCTCCTCCTCCTCCTCCCTTCGTCTCTCATCTTCCCCTTCCACCTTCTTTCTTTTATGTTTGTCTTCCTTCCTTCCTCCCCTTCTCTCTCATCTCTCCCTCTCATATCCTTCCTTTTTTATCTTCGTCCCTCTCACCTCTCGTCTTCCTTTCCGTTCTCCACTCTTTCCTCTGTCTGTCTCTATCTATCTATCTATCTATTATCTATCAATTATCTATATATCTACCAATTTATCTATCTATCTATATACCTATCAATTTATCTATCTATCTATCTACCTATCAATTATCTATCTATCTATCAATTATCTACCCATCTATTTATCTATCAATAATCAACCTATCTATCTATCTATCTATATCGCCTTGATCTATCTCTTCTCTCTCTCTTTCTATTTCTATACAATATTTTCACACATATCAACATTATCTTTCTCCTTCATCATCCACATTAAATCTTCTATAATTCATTAAATATTCTATCATTATTGCCTCACCGTCCCACTGTATGTATTTATGTATGTATGTATGTATGGATGTTTGAATTCATATGTATGTATG
>JAWZYT010006510.1:45000-46532 GCA_034508575.1 Petrolisthes manimaculis | reverse complement strand
TGTCTTTTGTAGCTCGTTGCTCCTCCCTCCCACTATCATCAATACCAAACCTTTTCCACTCTTTCTTTCCTGTCATCACTCTGTCTACTATTGTCTCTTCGAATAGTTATATTTTTTCATACCTACCTCTCTCTCTCTCTTTTCTCTCTCTCTCTCCAACACTTCCTCACCCTTCTTTTTATCCTCCTCTTCATCAACTTCATTCCTCTTCTTCTCCTCTTTCCACCTACTCCACATCTTCCCTCTTTTTCTTTTTGTCTTCAACTACCGGTACTCCTCCTTCCAACACCTCCTCCTTCTCAACTTCCTCCCTCTTCTCTTCTTCCACCTACTCTACCTCTTCCCACATATTTTCTTCTTCTTCCTCCTCATTCACTTCTCTCTTCTTCTGTCTTCCTCTTCTTCTTCCTCCTCATTCACTTCTCTCTTCTTCTGTCTTCCTCCTCCTCCTCCTCCTCCTCCAACAATAGCAATTCTTTTTTAACAATTAATCTCAGTCTATTATGTTTCTTTCACACTTATGATGCAAGAGACACGAGTGATGACAATTTTTCTCGCTCGGTTAGACATAGTTTATGATTCTTCCCACTTACATTAAAAAACTTTACACTTTATTTATTTATTTATCATTCCTGTAATTTATCTTTTTTTTTTTTTGGATGTAGTGGTGAGTGAGGAAGGAGCATTCTTTCATAGACTATCACTAACATTTTTAGCTTAGACTGCACAACACTATCATACTGCCTCGTAGGGAACAATAAGTCTGTTGCTATTTAAAAGTCCTTTGTATTAACCTCCTCCTCTTTTTCTTTATTTTTGTCCTCCTTCACTTCCACTTTTCTTGCCTCCATCTTCACATCTTCTCTTAGTATTATTCGTTTTCTTCACCTCGTGACTTGTTACCATAGTATAATCAAATAGCCTTATATGGACCAATTGGTGTTGTTGTTGTCTGAACGATCTTTGTATTCACCTAACTTTACCACCAACACCATCAACACCACCCCTTCTTCATCCTCCTCAACCACCACCACCGCTTCCTCTTCCTCTTCCTCCTCCTCCTCCTCAACCTCCTCCACCACCACCTCCACCTCCTCCTTCAGCCATCAAGACAGAGAGAAAAAAACAACACAAACCGGAGCAAAAATTTCAGCTGTGCCAGAAACAATGGTGAGATGTAGTGTCTGAGGGAGTGAAAGGAAGGGAGGGGAACTGAGGGGAAGGGAGAGGGGAGGGGGGAACAGAAGGGAGAGGGGAGGGGAGGGGTGAGGGAGGTGAGGAGAGAGAAGGAAGGAAAGGGAAGGGAGAAAGAAGAGTGAGTAGATGACATACATATAGCCTTCGAGGGAGATGAAAACAGTGTAAGAAAGAGTGACGGAAAGTAAAGGAGGAGGAAAAGATGAAATATATAACTAACGAAGAAAAGACGGGAGGAAGAAAGAAATGAAAGGTAATATGGAAGGAAGAAAACACAAAGAGAGAAAGAAAGAGAGTATAATGGAAATGTATCCGTGAAACATAGGGTATGAGAA
>JAWZYT010006510.1:0-42500 GCA_034508575.1 Petrolisthes manimaculis | reverse complement strand
ACGTACAAATATTGGATACCGTGTGTGTGTGTGTGTAAGTTAGTAGTGTAGCCTACGTTGATTACACTTATATTTATGCTTTAAGTTTTTTTTTTTTTTTTTTTTTTTTTTTTTTGTGAATTGCAAGGTTTCTGATTCCTCTAAATTATGCCACAAAACAGATCCTCTATTTGTACATCATTGAGGGCGTCTGTTTACCGGTATAGTTGGGGGGAATCAGTAGCCTTCCAATTTACCAACAAAAGAATATTCACTTTATTCATGAATTGTATTTGTGAATGGATTTGTGGATGTTTTCATGTGTGTGTCAACAAGTGAATAATAATAATAATAATGTCAACAATATCCTCCCCAGTACAGTACAACCTTCACAGTCGTTGTCTATTATTTTATTTAGTGGTGGTCTCAGTAGTAGTTAATGTTCACTGCCTCATCTCATGTTTATCTTGGAGTGACGCAGAAACAATGGAAAGGAAGGAAGGGGATTCATGTTGTTGGTGGAAATTTAATGTTAAGGACCCTGTGATCGTGTATAAAATTGGAGACTTCTGATTTCTCCTGATTATGCCACGAAACAAGCCCTTTCCCTATAGGTGGTGTTCGTGGCAATATTTGAAGGACTAATTTTCCTCCAACTTTTAGACTACATCACAGGGGTCATTAAGGAGTGATTTATTTTCATGTTGACAATTTGGAAAGCTATTGCAGATTCCTTAAAACTATCCCAGGAAACAAATAACTTTAGGGCCTAATGTTACCAATAAGGAATATGTTTTGTGAAAAAAAAAAAAAAAAAAAAAAAAAAAACATTCTCCCTTTAAGGACGGGGGGAGGGGAGTGGGGGGAATAAACTGTGAAATGACTATAAAGGAAGTCCAGACGGAATAGACGTATAGACAGACAGCTCATCAAGGCATCCGATACCAAATATTGGAAAAACGGAAAGAAATAGTTTATAGACGTGTACAGTACATGTTGAATCGACTGGCCTTGAAGTGTGTGTCTACGATGCTCTTTTTTCTTTTCTTTTTTCTTCTTTTTAACCTAGTGAAAATACCCGGATTATCTTCTAAAAATGCCCCGTTATACATATGTCGTGTTTTTAAGCTGCAAATAAGTCCCTCCCTTTGTAAATATGTGGTACAATTATTCTTACACTGAATGACATTTAACGAATAGGCTAAGCAAGCTAATCAATATAATATTATTCGTCAATTAAGAGCAACTAAAAATGGAGTACAATAATTAATCACTCCTTTTTCCTGTTTCGTAACCACTGGATGGACTTGAAAATTCGATGATATTCTTACTCCTCCAAACTACATATTCCTTCAAAGTTGGCTACAAAACAAATACCAAAATAGTGTATTGAAGTCATATGCTTTACTGGCATATATAGTTTGGAGGAAGGAATCTGTAGCCTCCCCCCAGTGTAAAGAATCTGTAGTCTCCCCCCCTATTTACCCCCAAAATAAAATTATTTTCTATTCTAATGAGTAGCGAGGGAGAAATGTGTAGCCTCCCCCACCCCCCCTATTTACCCCCTAAACTAAAGAGTATGGAGGAATCTGTAGTCTCCCCCTTATTTACCCCCCAAACAAATGATTCCTTAAACTAACGACTCATTGACTCGTGCACTGCCAACTTTTATCTGCTCGTCAGCGTGCCATCCGGGCTATTTACCACTCGTAAACACAGCCCCACCTCTACCACCTACAACCAACCCATCACCATCATCACTAAAGGTATGGGTGTGAGGCTCAGGTAGATGTGTGTGTGTGTGTGTGTGTGTGTGTGTGTGTGTGTGTGTGTGTGTGAGGTGGTATGGTGTGTGTGTGTGTGTGGTGGTATGCTGTGTGTGTGTGTGTGTGTGTGTGTGTGTGTGTGTGTGTGTGTAGTGAGAGCCGTTCACGTTGAAATACTAAGATAAGGCGTTTGGGTTAGGTTATGTGGTTGTTGTTTAGGTTGGTAGATAGGAACGAGGAGTGTACACCATTTGAGTAACACCCACCACGGAGCCACTAAATTCTACACTGTCTCATATTTTGTCAATTTTTACAAGGAAGGATTTTAAGTTTAGACTTGAGCGCGCACACACACACACACACACACACACACACACACACACACACACACACACACACACACACATTCACTTGAACAGTAAAGTGTTGATGAAAGACTGCCCCAATCCAACACACACACACACACAAACACACACACAGTCTTCTAATGCCACGCTAATTCCAACTATCTAGTACAGCTGTGTGTGTGTGTGTGTGTGTGTGTGTGTGAAAGGTGGCAAGGACGGTAGAAAGACGGGTTCGGGGGAGTGGTGGTAGTAGGCAGGGGGGATGGTAAGGGGTAGATGGCAGGGTTAGAGTGAGAGGTGTGTGAGAGAGGGAGGGAGGGAGGGAGGGGCGTCCAAATATATCCCTGAGAGCATATAGTCCATCTATCTTTAGCGGGGGTGTGAAAGGGGAATAGAGAAAGAGAGATAGAGAGAGAGAGAGAGAGAGGAGAGAGAGAGAGAGAGAGAGAGAGAGAGAGAGAGAGAGAGATAAGGGGTGGGTACTACAGACAAAGCGGTGCAGAATAAAGAGGTTTGGTTTAAAGATATGGACGCCTGAGAAAAGATAGATGCGGCAGAGAGGAAGAAAAGGGACTCACCATTGAAGAAAGGAGGAGAGGAGAGGAGAGAGGAGAGAGGAGGAGAGGAGAGAGGAGGGGAGGGGATGGGGATGAGGGGAGGGGATGAGAGGGGAGAAATGGAGGGAGGGAGGGGATAGGGGGTGGCATTCATTGAGGCTAAGGGGTGCAAAGAGATTATTAATTTTGAAGAAGATCTTTTGGGTTGCTGCAAACTCCTCCAAATAGCTCCATAAAACAGCCTCTGCACCAGTGATATATTTTAGTGTAGTTTGGAGGAATTCGCAGCCTCCAACCCGAGGACATAATATTGAAACAGCTAGCGT
The DNA here is from genome assembly GCA_034508575.1 of Petrolisthes manimaculis. Lineage (NCBI taxonomy): Eukaryota > Metazoa > Arthropoda > Malacostraca > Decapoda > Porcellanidae > Petrolisthes > Petrolisthes manimaculis. The sequence goes on along the minus strand of JAWZYT010006510.1, from coordinate 39,525 downwards.
GGGATCAGTGATTATCAGAGAGGACAGTGAAAATGTACGAGAAAATGTTCACAGATGCCCAATAGATAAAACATGAAAGGAAATGTACACACACACACACACACACACACAAACACACACACACACACACACACACACAGAGTAAGAGGAGCTTCAAAGCTTTATACGCAAGGTAGGAAGGGTAACTGACAAAAATAGTAGTTGTAGCCTTGTGTGTGTGTGTGTGTGTGGGTGGGTGTGTTGCGGACTTAGTTATGTGCTGTGGAGCATATATATGTTTTGTGTGTGCATATTAGGTTCACATGTGTGTGTGTGTGTGTGTGTGTGTGTGTGTGTGTGTGTGTGTGTGTGAGGCCGGCACGGGTGACGGACAACTATATTTGGTGTGCAGTGACGTAAGAGGGACAAGGAGAGAAGAGCGCGACCTGAGGTGTGCTGCTGGTTGGGTAGCATAGCATAGTGGTGGTGATGCCTGGCTATGTGATGGTGGTAGTGATGGTTGAGGTTAGTGAGGTGATGTTTTGGTGATGGTAGAGGTGGTAGTGGTGGTGTACTTGTGGTTGTAGTGATTAGTGAGGTGATGTTTTAGTGGTGGTGGTGTAGTTGTGGTGGAGGTAGTTAATGAGGTAGTTAGTAGTAGCTGTTGTTGTTGTTGTTGTTATTTTTACTGCTGCTGTTGTAAGTGTTGAGCTATTGGTAGTGGTGAATGGGGTTATAGTTATGGTGGTGGTGATCGTGAGTGTTGTTGTTGTTGTAGGTGTTGTTGGTTGCATCTGATGGTGGTTAGTGGTTGGTATAGTGAGGGTGACACACTAGGGCAGGACGGCACCTAGCAACCAACACCATGGCACTTCTAGAATTTGGGTGCCAACTAAGATCACACCACGACCCAGTCCCTCTCCTCAACCCCGTCCCTCCTCCCCAACCCCCTCTCTCATGCATCATTACTCCGCCTCCTCCTCCTCCTCCTCTTCCCCCCCAATCCTCTCTCCTGCATTACTACCTCTTCTCCTCCTCTCCTAAACCCTCTCCCTTGCATCACAACCTCTTCTTCTCCTCCTCCTCCTCCTCCCCCCATTCACACTCGTTCCTCTTCTCAACCCTCTCTGTTGCATCGCTACTTCTTATTATTTTTTTCACTTCCTCCTCCTCTTCCCCTTCTTCTCTCATGCATCATTATTTTTTCTTCATTTTCTATTCCTCCAGATCTATCATACATAATGCTAATAAGTCCTGCGATTCCCCACCACAGCTCTATGATATACACCCTTAACACTCCCTCCCTCCTAATACCTGTTCCCACCACCATTCTCCATTTTTAGCAGTGTGTGTGTGTGTGTGTGTGTGTGTGTGTGTACACACACAGAGAGAGAGAGAGAGAGAGAGAGAGAGAGAGAGAGATTGAATATAAGCCTCATGACGGGAACAGCCAATAAATGTTAGGGAGGCAGTCAGGGCAAGAGAGAAAGCTTCTTATGTGACTTGGTGTGACATTCCCACTCCCCTTCCGTGTACATATACTGCACAGTTGTATATACTGCAAACATACACAGATAACGTAATATACATACAGTACGTACACACACACTGTATAAGCCCATACTTGTAGTACACAACATACTGTACACTCTACATATACATAATACACAAACATACATTCATACCGTATATGCAAATTTCTAGAACACGTACCGTTCCGCACAAATGAAGAAACACACCGTCTAATTTCCTGCATTAAACAAGGTGCCAGTGGGGCTATAAAATTACATAAAAAATGGTTTAACCTTAGTAAGTTGATAGGTGGTTCCTTATCACCACCACCACCACCACCACACCCTTCACAACTGATGTCACACAACCAGTAACTACTAAAACCCGTTCCTTTACATATCTGTGTGAAAGGACCGAAGCTGTGTCTCTTATTCATTTGCTCGCAGGTGTACATAATTATAAAATACACACACGTTCACTCACATGCATGTATATTTATATTTATAAACACTTCCTAGTACACACAACGTACACACACAACACGTACACTCTCGTTCTCATGCACGCACACACACGATGTTCATGTTTTTTCTCTCTTCTCTCTCTTTTCTCTCTCTCTCTCTCTCTCTCTCTCTCTCTCTCTCTCTCTCTCTCTCTCTCTCTCTCTCTCTCTCTCTGGTAACATACATTTAGACTGGTGTTGTTTGTGTGTGTGTTTACTCCCTGGTGTTATCATTGCGTTGTGTATATGTTCATCCCTGGTCTTTGTTAACACTAGGCTATGGGGGGGAGGAGGGGGGGGTCCATACTCAACACCAACACCCTCCTTATTTACACACACCTGCCAACCCCATGTCACATTCTGTTGGTATGTAATGACTTTAATTATTTGGACTATAGTACTCTTAGAAGATTCGTTCGTCAGTCACTCAGGGTTTGGATATCTGTTGAAAGATTTGATTAGTGTAGCGTCATGTCTGTCTGTCTGTCTGTCTGTCAACCAAACGAGACTGGTTGTAAATTTTTCAAGCATGTGGAACAAAATATAACATAATCTCTCACACCAAAAGAGAAAGAATAATTAAGTTACTTTCTATAATCTTGGCAAATATTTCAGTAACAGTTGTTCTTTTTCTTTTAATATCAACAGGTGGCGGTAGTGGAGTTTCATTTGGCCAAAATTATAATTACCGACAAAGATGGGTTATAAAATCCTTTCGGGACTCATGGCTGATAATTATAATATAAAGAGAGTTTCTGGGGAAGATGAAGCAAAAGTTCCATGCTGAGAAATTATTAATGGAAACATTAGAATTTATTTTGTTTACCATTATTGTACCATTGTATATTAACTATGACAATAATGTTGGTAATGATCGTATAATAATAATAATAATAATATTATCATATATTATTATTATTAATATATTATTATTCTAATTATTTAACGACCCTCATTTTGAACAATAACGTACTTAGCAAATGTTGCATAAATGGGTGCAAATATAAAATAAATAAATAAATAAAATAGTGGGTGTAAGAGGGTGGGATGCCAGACGAAACAAGGAGAGTGTATGTTGAGTGGAATGTGTGTGTGTGTGTGTGTGTGTATGTAAATTGATGCATAATGTTTGTGTGTGTATATATAAATTAATGTATATGTTGAGTGTGTGTGTGTGTGTGTGTGTGTGTGTGTAGGCGTTAAGGTGGTAGAGGGGAGTGGTGTGTATATAGGTGTGAGAGAGACTGCGTGTAGTAGTGCCAATGTGACCCTATATATGGCACCACTTGGGCATGTGTGTGTGTGTGTGTGTGTGTGTGTGTGTGTGTGTGTGTGTGTGTGTGTGTGTGTGTGTGTGTGTGTGTGTGAGTTGGGTTCATTGGAGGGCGGACTGGGCGGGGGTAGGAGGAGGAGGAGGAGGAGGAGGAGGAGGAGGAGGAGGAGGAGGAGGAGGAGGAGGAGGAGGAGGAGGAGGAGGAGGAGGAGGAGGAGGAGGAGGAGGAGGAGGAGGAGGAGGAGGAGGAGGAGGGGGTGGAAGTGCTGGGGGCGTACAGGTGAGGCTGGAGATGATGTGGGCGGGCAGGTTAGGGAGGGAGGGAGGGAGGAAGAGTTAGAAATAAGAGCGGAAGAGAGGAGGCGGTTTGAAATGTGTGTGTGTGTGTGTGTGTGTGTGTTCTATATCAAAATTGTGGGTGTATAGTTTTTAGTCTCGAGTTTAGAAGAGAGAGAGAGAGAGAGAGAGAGAGAGAGAGAGAGAGAGAGAGAGAGAGAGAGAGAGAAAGAGAGCGTGGGTGGGTGGGCGTGTGGGCGGCCTGAGGAATGAGTGCGTCGTAGCCAAACCTCAGTATGGCAAAGTCAGAGTGCTGGTGTGAAAGGCTAATAATTCGTTCTCTCTTTTTGGTCCCCGGATCTTACTTCATTCCTTCCTTTATTATTATTATGTTCTTATTTGCTGTTGTTTCCCTTTCCTTACATCTTACTTCATTCCCTCCTTTATTATTATGTGTTCTTACTTGCTGTTGTTCCCCATTCCCTGCCTTGTAGATTATAGGTACGGGTAGGTATCTATGTTCTTCATTTTCCTACATCAGACTTAATTCATAATGATAGCCCTATGTTCAGTTTAGCCAAGATATCGTCCGGTTACTTCCTCCTACAAAACCTTCCAGTCATTGCTGCATTACACCACAATTTCCTCTCGGCTTGCAACCTTATTACGTATGCAGTAATTCTATATGCATGCCTGTTTTGTATATTATTATCTTTATATTTACTGTTATAAGTAGCGTTTTATTTCCGTCCTACAATTCATTTTTTTTTTACAATCTTTCTTACAGTCTCCTCCTCCTACAGTCCTCCTATACTCCTCCCCTTCCCTCCTTCTGCTACGCCCTCGTCAGATCAACACGGGAGTTTGGTGTGTCGGGAGAGGCCGGAAGTGACACGTGTGATTAGAACCAGACATGTGTTCTCTCCGTGTGTGTGTGTGTGTGTGTGTGTGTGTGTGTGTGTGTGTGTGTGTGACGTGGCCAGTTACACACCTGCACTTCAACTCTTTATACCAAGCCCTGAGTTTCCTTGATGTTTGGAAGGGGTGAAGGGAAATGGAACGAGGAAGCAGAGGTCTATATAGAGATAACAAGAACGAGATATAAATGATAATGATGATAATAATGATGATGAAGTAGAGGAAAAGGAAGAAACTGAAGGAAAAGGAAAAAGAAAGAAAAAAAGCAGTAGAGAAGAGAGCGAAGAACAAGTGAAGAGGTAATAGGAACAAAATGAATAAATCTTGAGTGAGTGAGACCAATAAAGCAAAATCATAGAGTGGGAAGTGGGAGAGGGAGGGAGGCGGAGGGGAGGTGGAAGGGAAGGATTAGAGAAGAAAGGAGGGGAGGTGGAAGGGGAGGATTAGAGAAGGTAGGGGAGGGGAGAGAGATTGGGAGAAGAGAGGAGTTGTGAGGGGAGGAAGAAGAGAGGAGAGGAGAGGAGTGGTGAGGGGAGGGAGAAGAGATGAGAGGAGTGGTGAGGGGAGGGAGAAAAGCGGAGTTGTGAGGGGAGAGAGAAGAGAGGAGTGGGGACGGGAGGGGTCTAATGGAAGATGAGTTACATAGAGTTACATAGAATCACAGACCACAACAGGAAGGGGAGAGTGAGATGCAAGAAGGAAGGAAGGATGGATGGGAGAGAGGGAGTATAGGGAATAATTATTCTTCTACCAACACTCCCATGCATCCCCCCCCCCTCACCCCTGTGCTTGCCTATATAACACCCCTCACCCCTCTCCTCCTGTGTTGGCGGGGGTGGCAAGCGACGGGGGCTAAATATACATACAGTATACACAAACTCCCCCACTACTCCCCCTCTGCCCCCCTCCTCATCCTCCTCTCCCTCTGCCCCCCTCCCCCACTACTCTCCCTCTGCCCCCTTCCCCCACTACTCTCCCTCTGCCCCCCTCACCCACTACTCTCCCTCTGCCACCCTCCCCCCCTCCCTCCCATTCCCCTGTTTCCCTTACACCATGCCAAGCCCACCACCTCCCAAGCCTACTACTACTACTACTGCACACTACATTACTCAAAATTATCTTCAACATCTACAATAGTTTAAAGTCTCTTCCATCCTCTTATTCCAATTATTCTCCACATCTACATAAATTATACAACATTATTTTTACACTCTCCTTCATTCCTCTATACTCCAACTTGCTGTAATCTGATTTGGTATATTTTGGGGTAATATTTGTAGTAGTATTATATTAGCCTCCCATTCCTCTACATATGAATAGCCCCTTCAATAACCCAAAGTTAATTTAGTAAAGGTCCAATGTGATCTTACAGACAGAGCGTAAACAAACTGGATGCTACAGTGTCCTCCTTGAAATACCACGAATCAAACTCCTTCAATATGGTCGGTGTTTCGTGGCAATGTTTATAGAGTACCCAGTATAACCTCCAATACTCCATAAAACTCCTCACTTTTTCCCCGTACTGCTGGAGTTTCGTAATCATCTGTGTGTGTGTGTGTGTGTGTGTGTGTGTGTGTGTGTGTGTGTGTGTGTGTGTGTGTGTGTGTGTGTGTGTGTGTGTGTGTGTGTGTGTGATGCATTCAAGCTCCACGATCAAAAGGCAGAGTGAGTGAACTGCTATACACGCGAAGGAAAAAAAAATAGTAGAGAGAGCTACGGCATAATACCCGCTACTGAGTTCCTCTGTGTGTGTGTGTGTGTGTGTGTGTGTGTGTGTGTGTGTGTGTGTGTGTGTGTGTGTGTGTAGTCAGGTAAGGGAATGCCCGGTATTTGCGAGTGATGCATGTTAGCTCGTTCGCATATAGGTTGTGTTCACTGATGCCTGCCTGCCTGCCTCATTCCCCTTCCTCTTAATGATGATGATGATGATGATAATGTTGAACGAAAATGAGGAGGTTTATGACGATTACAACATGCATAGGCTTAGGTTACAAAAGGCTTTTTAAACCAAGAGAACCAACCCCGGGAGAACATCAACAACAACAACAACAACACCAACCTAATCTATATATAACATTACTTTTTATACAAAGAGACGAGAAAAGTGTATACTGTGCTTCCATACACCAACCAACCTATATAGTTACACATCATAGCTTCCTATACACACAAACAAGGACGGACATAAAGTACATAGATTCAAGAAGTATAATATTATGGGTGAAGGACACGGGTGTTCGGAACGAGGAGAAACTTGCTATGTAGGTGTGGCAGGCTGTCTGGTTGGTTGGTTGTCTTGTTGGTTGTTTGCAAGGCCTATTGTTTGGTTGGTTGTCTGGTTTGTTGTCTGGTTGGTTGTCTGTCTGGTTGGTTGGTTGTCTGGTTTGTTGTGTGGTTTGTTGTCTGGTTGGTTGTCTGGTTTGTTGTTTGGTTGGTTGTGTGGTTTGTTGTGTGGTTGGTTGTCTGTCTGGTTGGTTGGTTGGTTGTCTGGTTTGTTGTCTGGTTGGTTGTGTGGTTTGTTGTGTGGTTTGTTGTTTGTGTGGTTGTTTGTCTGGTTTTGTTGTCTGGTTACATCATGGGAAAGAGGAGGTTTATTTTCTAGTCACAATCATCGTCTCTCAGGGTTATCAGCATCCGAGGGAGATAAAGATGGTGATAGTGGTGTAGAGGATGACAAGACTGCACACCGTATCACACTATACTCTCACACGGCTCTTACTACAAGGTGTACGGTACTATACATGGGGTTCAATACATAACATACACACTCCCACACGATACATAACATACACTCTTATACAAAATTTATTGTGGACTATAATATTTTTATGTATGCACGTGTATGTATGTATGTAAGCCTTGCAAGTCATAGTTATATAGTGTTTATGACATATTACCCTTATCGGTTATCAAACTCATCTACATTACGTCATGAGGGAAGGGCCACGTCAGTACCAAAATAAAAAAAAATAATTAAAGAAACTATATAAATATAATCTGGCACTAACTTGCATATAAATGAGGAACATGATATATAATTAATCGCTTGTCTTTGTACGGGTATCTAAATTTTATCAAATAAAAACAATTACATTTATATATAAATATAATTAGTTTCAAGTCTTGCTCCACACAATTTCATTTTGGACGTAATAAAAGTAAAGTCAGCAGTAAGCTATGATGTTACAGTGTCATCAAATTACCATATGAAAAAAAAAAAAAAAAAAAAAAAAAAAAATAATGATACTAATAGGGGGCTTTGTTTCGTGGCTTGTTTTGGAGGAATCTGAGACCTTTTAATTTACCAACAAAAGAATCTCCCCTGAACCTGGCCAAAATGTACCTGTTCACGCATTCAACTTCCTCGACTTTTATCAGTAAATGTGGTGCAGTTGAGGACAAATTAACCCATGATTTACACAACTATAGTAACGCGAAACGTGTATATAAGTTCACATTACGTAGAAGGAATAGGTGCATTTTCACTAGGATAACGTAAATGCACAATAATCGTTGAAAATATGGGGCTGAGTACTCTTACCTTCAAACTGAACTACATATTTGATAGATTGTACCGAGTTAGTGAGTTATTCGATATGGTTTGGACTAGATGACTGACCACTTCCATCTTATAGTTCAGTGTAATCGTTTGGCGTTAGATGATGTACTGTACTTGTATAATGACATAGTTTTCATCATCTAATACATACATGACTGTGAAGCATAAGCCCGTCTACAGAGCCAAAGGGAAACAAAAACCCAGCTAACAGGTCATGTGATTACAGTGACCTCTGGTGGTGGTGGTGGTGGTGGTAACGGACATACATGACTTTAGAGACTGACCTTACACCATCACCACCACCACCACGACTGACGCCTCTGGGACTTGAGCACACGCCAATACCTACCAGCTTGTTTTCCTCCTAGTGCATGGGACGTGAATTATAACCAGAGGGAATTGACAGTTGCTTGCTGTGAAAAAGTCGTGAATTAATTATAGAATATTGCTATGTATGTATGTATGTATCCTTAGCTAGCCTATGGGAAATAAGTGTAACCTTTTGTAGGCTAATTGGAGCCTCCATTGCCCTTCAAAATCTACAAGACAGTAACCACATTCCCTTCTCATACTTGGAGGAAGGATTTTGTTTTTTAATATAGTTTGGAGGAATCAGCAGCCCTCCAAATACCCAGCCATGAAACAACCCTCTATATCACAAACAAGAGAATCACCCCGTAAGGTAGTTTGTTTCCTGGCATATATACTTTGGAGATCTCAAGACACTCCAATACCGTATACCAAAAAGAGAATCTCCCTTTTAAAAAATAAGAATACAGTTAGCAAGACCATCCTCCGCTTATATAATTATATATATGCACTTCAAAGTCAAGCATATATATATTTATACAAAGGTAAGACGTAGGCTGGCGACACACCTTGAGCATCACTCCATAAAAATATCTCACACTTGGGATTTAACGAGTAATATTCTTCATAGGTGCCTCCCCTCTCCCTCCTCCCCACCCTTCTCTCTCTCTCTCTCTCTCTCTCTCTCTCTCTCTCTCTCTCTCTCTCTCTCTTCTCATTACTCCCTCCCTCCCTCTCTTAAATCTACCCCATCTTTCCCACCCTCCTTCCTTCTCTCCCACTCCCTCCTTCTCTCTCTCTCTGCATTGCCTCCTCACCGCTCTTAAATCTTCTTCCCCTACCCCTCCATTTCTTCCCCCCTCCTCCTTCTCGTCCCTCTCTCTCTTAACTTTGCTCCATGTCTCTTCTTTCCTCCTTGTTTTGTTTCTTTCCTTTCCTATCTTGGTGGTAAATTGGAGGGCTAGTGACTTCTCTAAACTATCCCACGAAACAAACACCCAAATATTTACACTCGGGTCGTCTGTACTCTCTCTCTCTCTCTCTCTCTCTCTCTCTCTCTCTCTCTCTCTCTCTCTCTCTCTCTCTCTCTCTCTCTCTCTCTCTCTCCCCATTCTCTATATTATTTTCTCACTCATTTACTTCAACATAATTATTAATACTGTATAATACATTTCTCTGATCTTTCTCCCTCCTCCATTTTCTCTCTCCCTAATCTCTTCAACTATATCTACCTACCTTACTAAAAAACATATCTCCATTTTTATCTACTTTTCCTCAAATTTACGTCTACCTCTCTCTGATCTTCCATCAACTGTACTGTTTTTTTTTACCTTCCTTGTCTCCTTCACTTTTTCTTTTTAACTTCTCTCTGAACTCCCTCCAGTTTTTTCCTTCTCTTTAGTCTTTCCTCTGCCATCTCTCTACCTCCGTCTCTGATCTATCTCAATCATTCCCCGCCTCTTTGAACTGCCCCTTACCTTATCCGTGTTCTCTCTCTCTCTCTTTCTCTCTCTCTCTCTCTGCAATTTCCTTTCTCCCCCTCGCTACTCAGCTTAAGTCTTCCTCAGGACATTTCCCCCTTCTCTCCCTCCCCAACACACACACACACACACACACACGTTTCAACAGCTGCAAAACTCCTCTCTCTTTCTAGCCTATCATATCCCCTAGCCTCTATCTGACTCTCTCGAAACGTCTCACTCTTTTAACTCTAGTCCCAAACTCCCTGAAAAGCCCTCTCCTTCCTCCCCTGTCCCTCACTGCCTATCCCATTCCTTGCTCCTATTCCCCAATCCCCATCCCATATCGCTTCAACTTCTACTATTACTGCTACTACTTTTATTACAACATATTATTTTTTATTCCCTTCAGCTTCTCTCCACTAACTATAACTTCCCCACCACCACTCCACCACTCCCTGTAAACTCCTTATTAACCACACGGCCTCCCTCTAACTAATTCTCCCCCCACCCTTCCTAAAACTTTTCCCCATTCACTGAACTCATTACTAACCCGACTCTCGCAAGCCTAACCCCCATCCAATCCCTTATATAATCACCCACGACCCTACCCCTCCTCATCCTACATCCCCACCCACTACTATACAACCAACCCCTCCCTATTCCCTTCAACCCCTCCCCACTACTTTAATCTGCAACCCCTTCCTTCCTCCCCCATTCTCTGCAACCAACCAACTTTCCCCCTCCCTCCCTGCCTCCCCCGCCACCACAAGATAAACTGAGAGAGCTGAGTCACTGTGCTGCCGGCCTTCTCTTCCTCCACACTCTCTGTACGGAGAGAGAGAGAGAGAGAGAGAGAGAGAGAGAGAGAGAGAGAGAGAGAGAGAGGTTGATTGGTTGGTAAGCACACGGGGAGGAAATGATAGGCAGGGTAGGTGGTTGGTCGGTTGGCAGGTAAGCAGAGAGGGAAGCAGGCAGGCAGTCAGGTAAGGTGTATGTGTGTATGTAAATAATAATAATTAAATAATAATAAACGGTTTTATTAATGAGAGTGGCAGCCTGGAGCTGAAAATATACAGTAATGAGTAGATGCAAATATATAAATATATGTTTGTGTGTGTGTGTGTGTGTGTGTGTGTGTGTGTGTGTGTGTGACAAGGTAATAATGCTGCAACCAGGAACACTTGCATGCATGACACACATACAACCATGACCTACCAACCTACCTACCTGCCCAATAACATTCCATTGTTCAACACGGCGAAAATGTACCAACTCCCTTATTCTAACATCATGACTTGTTCGGTAAATAATATTAATTAAGACATCTGAGACTAAGTACAATAATAAATTCACACAACAAGTTACTTATCTGCAACATATAAACTCTGTGTTGTACTCAAAACGTGTTACTTAGATGTATTTTCACTCGTATCAAAACAAAACCGCACTATACCTGCTTACCAAGATAATATATAAAGTGAACGATGCAATACTCTCATCTATGAACCAAAACACCCATGTACAAAATTCAACACTCCAACACAAAAGTCTCGCGGGTCCTTACTCAACACACACACAGACACACACACATAAGACCCTAACAAAGCAATGATAGCCCTTCTGTTTGTTGAGTATATATAAGAAAACTCTTCTGTTGTTGTAATGCAGCATATGAGACAAAAACAGATATACGTAGTTATCCAGTAATAACATTCTAGTTTATAAGTGAACACAAGTGAAGTGAACAGTGAACACACCCAAGGAGAAGCACGGAAATGACTAAAATACAACCTTGGTGATATAATACCCATAGTGAGGAGTGAACACATGTTGAACAAAGACAACAAACACATTCTTATACATAATCTATATTAAGATACATTATATTATAAGATATATAAGATATATAATGAATACATTCCCGGTGCAAACTGATGACTCCAAACTATACCAAGAAACAGACGACCTGCATGTAGTTCCATAGTCAGGAGTGTTTCGTGGCACAGTTTGGAGGAATCATTTTCTCTCCAATTCACCAACAAGACAATCTCCCCTAAACACATCCCGAGCGAGAACTTTTAGTAAACACATCATATGACCCTGAGGTTGCCAGTGTTGCCAGACCCCGACCCTGCATGTGCTGGCATCACTGTTATCGTCATGCTTACATCGCCCGCCATCTGTGTCTGTCTGTGTGTTTGTATCTGTGTGTGTTTATTTGAGTGTTAGCCTGTGTGCGTGTTATATTCAATAGTGCTACAGATTTGCCAGTGTGTGAGATATATACGTATATGTTTGTTTGTTTGTTTGTTTTTGCAATGTGTACAGTCGTGGTTTAAAGTTTTATCGCCTCTGATAATGATGGTGAACTTTGTGAGTATCTGATGTTGTCGTGGATGAGATTTCATTATTTCTTCAGACGGAATTTTCTCTGGCTGACATTCACACAGCAGAAATCATCCCGTCTCTTCACTTCACCTCAGTTCATCATAACAGATACGCTAGAGAACTTTAGACCCCAACTGTACGTGTGGAGGTGGAGTGGGTGTGTAAAAGGTGTGGAGGTGGAGTGGGTGTGTACAGGGTGTGGAGGTGGAGTGGGTGTGTACAGGGTGTGGAGGTGGAGTGGGTGTGTAGTTACTGGCAGTTAAGGGTGTGTGCTCTTGTTGTCACGAGGATAAATATGATGGAGACGCACTCGAGTGTGTGTGTGTGTGTGTGACGGAGATATATATTCAAAGGAGTGTGTGTGTATGTGTATGCGCGTGGGTGGTTAAGTTATTAAGGATGCAGTTGTGTGTGTATGTGTGTGTGTGTGTAAGGAGATATATTCAAAGGAGAGTATCTTATACGTGTGTGCTCGTGGGTGGGTAGGATAAGTATATGTAATCGAGAGTGTGTGTGTGTGTGTGTGTGTGTGTGTGTGTGTGTGTAAGGCCACCCAACACATTGGTATGTCAACACACTATAAAATCTATCTCTAAAGAGGGATCCGATGACTTTCCTACTGAACGCAAAAGGTGTAACGATACTCTCACTGTGTGTACACCGTAAAGAGAAAATTGCACACACAATAAAGAAGCTTACTGTCGTGTGTGTGTGTGAGCGCTCCAAGGGGAACATGAAGAGGTGTTTGTGTGAGTGTGTGTGTGTGTGTGTGTGTGTGTGTGTGTGTGTGTGTGTGTGTGTGTGTGTGTGTGTGTATGTGTGTGTGTGTGTGTGTGTTAAGGACCCGAACAAATTGTGACTGCGTGTGCTGGTACGCGTGTCTCTGTACTCAATATAACCAACACTAAGAACCTATACACACGAGTGAATACAAAAAGGAAAGCTGTGACTGACTCGACCCTTCCTGCCTGCCTGCCTTCCTATAATCTATCTATCTATCAAAAATAATCCACTCAAATGATCAGATAAAACAAATACGTCCCTTAGGAGCGTGACAAATAAACTATACGCATGATGAGTGTGTGAATGAAGGAAAGCAACATTACACTCCCATCATACATACATACATATAGAATTAAATACCGTCCTATATATCCATCGCATGCAGGTATAAAATGAGGAGATGATCCCGTTAGAAAACAAGTAAATAAGATGAAAATAATGAGATGCATCACTCCCGTAGCAGCAGCAGCGTGACATGACTCTTTACTACCTTCCTTACTTCCTTCCTTACTTCCCTCCCTTTCCTCCTCCTCCTGCTCTCCATCCTATACTCCCTTCCTTCCTTACTTCCTCCCCTCTCCTCCTCGTTTCCATTCTACGCTCCCTTCCTTCCCTCTCCTCCTCCTCCTCCTCTCCATCTTATACTTCCTTCCTTCTCTCTCCATCCTATATTCCCTCCCTTCCTTCCTTCCTTCCCTCTCCTCCTCCCCCCATCCCAGCCAGCCCGCCCCCCCGCCCCCCACAACAGCACGTGAGAGAGGCACCGCCCTTGCTCGACTGCGCACGCTCCTCCTCCCGCTACACGCATCACGGGCGGCCTTGGCGTGACTCCCATCCCGCATGCGTAATAACCGGGTCGTTCGGCGTCTGTGGAGCCTGTACGTATGTGTGTGTGTGTGTATGTGTATGTGTGAGTGTGTGTGTATGTGTGTGAGTGTGTGTTTTAGAAGGGTATCATGCATGTGTACGTGTATGGTTCTCGTGTGTGTGTGTGTGTGTGTGTGTGTTAGAAGGGTATGATACATGTATTCTTGTATGGTTCGTCTGTGTGTGTGTGTATGTGTGTGTGTGTGTGTGTTACGTCGTGCGTGCGTGAATGTTGCTTGTGTTCCGCTCGGTGGTTGCCAGCAATTGTGTGCGTTTCCGTCTCAGGACAGTGTGCGTGTGTGTGTGTGTGTGTTACTACGTTGTGAGTGAGCGTGTGTGTACATAATGGTGGTGTTATTGTTGTTGTTGCATGTGTAATCATATTGTGTGTTCAGCCCCACCTTGGTTCTGTATGGGTGCACTATATGTTCCTTGCTCAGTGTGTGTGTGTGTGTGTGTTCCTTGCGCTCTCTCTCTCTCTCTCTCTCTCTCTCTCTGTGTGTGTGTGTGTGTGTGTGTGTGTGTGTGTTAGGAGGGCTGGCCGTGCTTCATGTGGTCTGACGTCATGGCACCCCGCAACTTAACTGCCGTGACTGATCCATCCACAAGCCCCCCGTCATGAGTCTCTAAGGGGGGTCCTACTGGGTCCCCGTCGAGTTGTGGGGGAAGGGGAGGTCCTACTGAATCCTACTGAGTGTCCAAGAGTGTCCTATCTGGGTTATATTCTATCCTTAATAATGATACTGTGTTCCAGAGAGTCCTACAGTGTGTCTCTGAAAATCCTATCGTATTTCTAAATCCTGTTCTATCCTAGAGTCCTATTTATCTACCTTTCATCACCACCATCACCGTCTTGTTATCACCTTCATTCACTAACACTATATATGTTCCCTCTGTCATCCCACCTTTTTAACACCAGTATAGGCTACACCACCCACCAACGAGGGATTTTCTTACCAACGTCTCCTGTGTTTTTCGACTAGATATATATTTTTTTGTTTTACTGAGCCAGGCCCCGGTGAAGTCCCTGTATACATATTGAGCGTCTTGTGTTTACGTTCCATCCCGTCTCCAATCCGTCGCAGTCAGGGGGATTACGAAACTCATCCCGTCTGTCCGTCAACCAGTCAATGCGTCACGTTTTTTTTACTCAAGATTGTAGTATCATGTTATCATTCTGGAACGACTATCATTATTATCATTCGTGGAGGAGAGCGCCTTCAACTTTTCAATACTTTTCACTCACCCCATCAGACTGCAGCGCGTTTATTTATTTTTTCTGTTATCCCAGCGAAAATGCCTACCTTTAAACAATATGACCTTAGATAATACACGTTTCAGCGTAGTCTATATCCCAGTGTTTATAAGTTTAAATCAGATACCAAGTCGTGTAAATCTTTAATATATTTTAGTCTCGGATGGCATTATATCTACTTAAAATATACAACACAAGAATTTTCATATGGGGGCCTAAGTACAATCTTGCCAAGTTAAAAACAAATGTGGTTAGTAAAGAGTAAGAAGAGTTAAAGGGCGTATATAGTTTAACAAAATTCTGACAACTGAGTGACGGCGTGGGCTTGGTAATGTCTGGCAAGTGGTGTGGCGTCCTTGTGTCGGGTTAGTGTGACTGAACAAATTAGCACAACATATTAACAGTACACTCACTCACTCCCTCACTAATTGTTGTTCAGGGTTAGAGAGAGAAAGAGAGAGAAGGATACAAACCCTATTCTCACCTTAGATACAACGGCATCCTCAATGTCAGAGTCCTTTGTCTAGTATTTGTCTGGGTAAATATTAAATTGTGGCACTGTGCTGAATAAGGAATAAATTACGTTCCCAATAATAATAATAATAATAATAATAATATAGGTACGATTTATGTATATATGTTTACTTGTTTAATTGTTTGTTTGTAACCCTGAGTTGCAAAATCTTTGTTCGAGCAAGGTACAGAAAAAATACTGTAACTTGAAGATTAAAGCAATTTCCAAGTCCATCCGCACACTGCATTCAGAATTACAGGCGTGACGTTAGCGTTGTGCACTAACTCTTTCTTTTCGAAGCTTGACACTCCACTATTACATTTTCAGAACCACTGTGTTATTAATGTGTGTCTAAAACGGAATTTCTTAAGTTTGAACCAGTTTGAGTGTGCTGAATCTTAGCTACCCTCTCTCTAAGTCTAAGACGTTGCCTAATTCTCCTCTATTCCTAGGGAGGTAGGAGGAGGATGAAGGGAAGACACAGGAAGAGAGAGAGAGAGAGAGAGAGAGAGAGAGAGAGAGAAAGAGAGAGAGGATGAAAGAAGAAGGTAATGTCTGACACCGGCCTCACCATGGAATTCCTAGTAAAAGCACACTCAGCACACATCACTACACCTCCCAGCAGCCCTCAGCACACATCCGGGAGGGGCCAGGCCGGGGGGCATCACACAGAAGGGCACGGCAGAGTAGGGCAACGGAGGGGAGCAGGCAGAAGGGAACTGAATGGTGACAGGGGAGTAAAGTGGGAGGGAGGGGAAGAGAAGACAGCAAAGGGGAAGATAAAAGTATACATGGGAGAAAAAATCGAAAAGAGGGAAGAGTAAAGATAGGGAGGAAGAGTAGGGAAAAGGAGATCAGAGTAGTAAAATAATGATGACTGGACAGAGTAGGGGACAGATTTAGAGCAAACAAAGTAAGGGGAAAAGAGTGAGTGAAGGGATGTATGTACCAAGCAGCGTAGAGGAAGTTTAGAGGACAGGCTGAGGAAGGGAATGTAGGAAAGCAAAGTAGGAAAAATGAGGTGAGCAGGAGAGAGGTAGGTAGCAAGGGGAGAGGAGAGGAGAGGAGAGGAGAGGAGAGGTTAGGTTGAGTTGGGTTGGGTTAAGAAGACGGGTTTCAGATGAGGGCAGCAAAAGCAGGCCAGGGCACCAAAGGGCAAGGGTCGTGTGGTGGACAAATGCAAGGCTGGACAGGAAATGGGATAGTAGGGCAGGAAATGGGATAGTAGGAAAGGGTGACAGGACAGAGGAGAACAAAATAAGGGGTTAGGGTAGAATGAGGAGGGTAGAGTAGGGACGAGGAGGGTAAAGTAGGGTTGAGGAGTGTAGAGTAGGGAAGAGGAGCGTCAGCCAGGTAGTAGGGAGGGTAATGTAAAACAACAACACACACACACAAACATGACCTCCAAGAGACAGACGTTAGCCAATATACCGACGAAGGCGATGACGGCAGCACAACAACAGACGCGGAAGGAGGAGGGAAAATGGGAGGAGAAAGACTGGGGTGTCCTTCCGAGAGCCACTTTGTCCACCACTAAATAACAGCGACCACAATAAAACAAAGAAAAGTCAAGTGGTTAAAAACAGACGGGGAGTGAAGGGAATGAGAGAGGCATGATGGAGAGGGGGAGAGAGAGAGGGGGGGGGGGGTATGTATGTATGGAGGAGAGGGGAGTGGGCCATAGAGGAAACCAGTGAAAAGAGAATCGGAGGGAGGGAGGAAAGGGGGTGAGGGAGAGAGGAAAGGGGGTGAGGCTGGGAAGGTGGAGGGTTGAGAGACAATAGAAGGGCAATTCATTTGGGAATAAAAGAGGTGTGACGTGACACCTTGGAGCAATGGTGAGTGAGAGGGAAGGAGGGAGGGAGGGAGGGTGATAGTAAGGGAGAGAGTGAGGTTGAGAGCAAGGAAGAGGATGGGTAAGAGTAGGAGTGAGGGAGGGAAGGGAGGTAAAATAATGTTCAAGGAGGGAGGTAAGGGGAAGGGAAAGCAGGATGATATAGGAGGGAGAGGGGGAAAAAAGAGTAGGAAGAAAGAAAATGAAAAGTAAGGAAGGAGCTAAGGGAAGGTGAGTGAGAGAGAAGATGGGTGGGAGAGATGCAGGCAAGGAGAGAGGGTAGAGAAAGAAAAGGAAAAGGGGCATGTGAGAAGTAAATAGAATTGCAATAATAAACTTGGATTGAGAGGTAGAGAAAGGAAAGAATGACTAAGAGAGAGAGAGAGAGAGAGAGAGAGAGAGAGAGAGAGAGAGAGAGAGAGAGAGAGAGAGAGAGAGTTACGTAGGCAGGGAGTAGTAAGGAGTGTAACAGAGCGGCAAGGATTAAAACTGGAAGGCGAGGAGAAAACGAAGGGAGGCAGGGTGTGAGGTACAGAGAGCAGTGAGGCAGGGAGGCAGAGAATAAAGAGGAAGGAAAGTCTGGGTGGCAGGGAGGCAAGGATTTAGACGGGCAGGGAGGCAGAGATTAAGACAGACAGGCAGGCAAGGAAGGACGGAATACAGATTGGAAGTAATGATGCAAAGAATAAGGAAGGCATGAAAGCAGGGTGACAGCAGTGTGTAAAGCAGAGAGGAAAGTAGGAAGGCTAAGTAGCAAGGTGTGATGCAGGGATGCAGAGGGTAAAACAGACCGAAAAGCAGAGAATACAGCAGTCAGAGAAGCAGAATAAAGTAGGCAGGGAAGCAGAGAGTAAAGCAGGCAGGGAGGAAGGGAGGGAGGGAGGGAGGGAGGGAGGCAGCAGTGACTTGAATGGGACCTTTAAGTGAAAATAGTGCGACAGGCGGGGACACATATAATACAATCTAAGTGCTGACGTAAGCTGGCCCACGTTTCGTCAGCAGGAAGGGGGTTGGGGACCATGAAGGGGGGTGGGATGGAGTGGAGGGGGACACCATGAAGACAACAAACATGGTAGGAGAGACGAAGGAGGGAAGCGAGGGGGGACACATAGAGAGGGGGTCGAGTCCAGGAGGAGAGCATAGTAGGGAAGGTAAAGGAGGCCAAGAGAACAACATGGACAAAGGAGGGGTGTGGGGGGAGGGGGGGCACCAAAGGACAACGTGGAAGGCGTGGAATAGAGACCGGGAGGAGGGTGAGTGGGGGGAGTCGAGGAGAAAAGGGGGGTTACCAAGAAGACGACATAGGAGTGTAGTGGCAAGTGATATACGATTGTTGGAGGTGGGGGTGTGGGGAGGGGGCAGGAAAATGGAGAGGAGAGGAGAGGAGAGGAGAGAGGAGAGGAGAGGAGGAGAGAGGAGAGGAGAGGAGAGGAGAGGAGAGGAGAGGAGAGGAGAGGAGAGGAGAGGAGGAGAGGATAGGAGAGGAGAGGAAGTTACATTGAATCACCACCATATTCCAAGTTAACATTATATTATTATTCTCTCCCCAGTCACCCTCCTTCACTGTATTATATTACCAACTCCCTAAGACTCACTGTTTTCACATCATTTCCCACTCAATGTTCATTTTTTTGGAATGGTTTGGAAGCATTCGTTGTTCCTAGTTTGGCAACACACTATTGTCTCCTTAATAAATGTTCTGATTATAAAGTGAAGTGACGAATATTTCAGTCTTGTTGGGTAGGAAGTGATGTTGATGTTCATATGTTACAAGTAATTACAGTCGAACCCATAAGCATATTCAAACTACCTACTAAAACACGAAACAACTCAATCCCTCCCAACAAACCCACTCACTCGACCTAAACCAACAAACCCCACTCACATCACCTCATCAAACAAACCCACCCTATCCAACCACACTAACCCACTCAACAAACCCCAAACTCCCACTCCCACAATCAGATCATATCACACTCACCAAGACTCGGGGCTGTGATCAATCTGGACATACCTGGAAAGACAGAAATATATAGGTTAATTATATAACATTACACTATTGTTATACATAATAATCTTATCTTTTAAAATAGTCATAATAGTTTATAAACATTACACAAACATACATACATAAATACATGCAAAGATACCATCCGTATACAAAAAAACATACTGTACATACACACACACACATACATATATACGGAAATAGTCATCATTCAACATAGGAGATAAAAATATACAAGTAAAATATTAAAAATACACGCTCCACATATAAATATACCCGCCCACAGGATATAGCATATATACGGTGTATATATATATATATAAAAAAAAAAGAGGGAAAGAAAGATATACAGTATATATATAAAAAAAGTGTTATCAGCGGGAGGGGAGAGGCGATGGCTGGCTGTGCGATGGATAGTGTGAGAGATTAACAGTGTGGTGGTGATAGCTGGGAAAATGGTTGGTTCTGTGTGTGTGTGTGTGTGTGTGTGTGTGTGTGTGTGTGTGTGTGTGTGTGTGTGTGTGTGTTGCGATTTTCCCAGTAACTCTATCGGTATTTCAATTAAAATGTTCCTACTCATTATAAGGTTAGAGGCTATAAAAGTGAAACAGCCTTCCAACTATGAATCAAAACATCGGTGGGTAAAGAAAAGACAAAAAATTCACACTACATAAAACATCGTATTTCTTCCTAAGGGTTAAAGAGGCAAGGCTTTTTTTTTTTTCTACGTGAATGAAAGAGACTGTAAACACAATTAAGACAGGCTACTACTTCTTTGCTTTAGTGGTCTGTTTCGTGGTTCAGTTTGGGTGAATATTTAGTCTTTAGTCAATCACAATAAAGGCAAATACAGAGTTATCTAGAGGACGCGAAAGTTTCCTATTTTATACCTCGTTTTTATTTTATTTTATTTTTTAACACCTGGTGAAAATGTATCGATTGTCACTTTGGTTTTTAGGTCACTGTAATGCAATCCAATACAAACTACACCCAACATTCCTACGAGGTGTTCTTATCTGAAACTTACAAACACTGATATTTCCGCAAAAGTGTTTTTACTTGATATTCATAAAACTTCGAAGGGAATCTGTGCATTTACGCCACGATAGAGAATAAAAATGTACTATAGGTTCGTTCCCCCTTTCACTGCAACATATTTCGTCCACTGAGGTAGAGGGAAAAAGTTCCACTGTGACAAACTATAAAGCCACACAGTACAGACACTGTATACCGTCACTCCTCCTGTCCCTCAAAAACTCTTAATATTAACTTCATCGATCATGATTATCCGAAGAACTATAAATACGAATATTTTTCTTGTCACAGAATTAAGACGATTACATCATTTTTCATAGTGAGGGACGGATGGTTGGGGAAAAGGTTTTGTTAGGGACTGTACATAATTATGGACTAGGAATGAGAGAGAGAGAGAGAGAGAGAGAGAGAGAGAGAGAGAGAGAGAGAGAGAGAGAGAGAGAGAGAGAGAGAGAGAGGAGAGAGAGAGAGAGAGAGAGAGAGAGAGAGAGAGAGAGAGCTAATTGCGAAATGCGGGTTAGCATGACCCTTGTGTTTACATAATACGCTAATGTAACATGTGGGCGTGCATGGATACACTCATGGATGTGGGTACAGTACGTGTCAGCATACATACATTTTCATTTTCATGCTCGTGTACATAAGGTGTTAAGACATAAATAATTGGTGGAGTATTGTACACGTAAATATAAAAGCGTTGTCGTCTCATCTGGCAAGTCATTAAAGAGGTAATATACTGTAGGTTGATTGGAGTGACTTGATTCCTCCAAAGTATGCTAGGAAACAGGACCAGATGAGCAAAAATAATGGCGATTTTTTGTTGCTTGAAATAGTCTGGAGAAATCAGTTGCTCCAGATATACCAACACTGTACTTAACTACATAAGGTTCACAGTGGGTGTATGTATGTTGTTGTGTCTTGTGTTTTGATTCACCCAGAGTCAAAAATATATCAGTGAGGCGACAGTACTTTTATTGGTGATTGTACGACCTTGCCTGAGAATGTGTGTGTGTGTGTGTGTGGTGTGTGTGTGTGTGTGTGTGTGTGTGTGTGTGTGTGTGTGTGTGTGTGCATACAGTACCCACATGATCTGTATAACTTACGTACATAGAAGGCTAGCAATCTCTGTGTGTGTGTGTGGTGTGTGTGTGTGTGTGTGTGTGTGTGTGGTGTGTGTGTGTGTGTGTAGTGGAGTTTGAACAAGGGGAGAAGAGGGTAGTGGGTTTGGGGAAGAGGAAAAAAAAAATGGGGGGTGTGGGGGAGAAGATGATGTGGTGAGTGGAGGAAGAGGGGGTTTGTGGTCAATCGTGAGGTGGTGAGTTGTACCCCCACCTCTCCTGCCCCCCACCCCCCCCACCGGCACTCACTACCTCTTCACAGCCACCACTGCATGCACACAATGCCAGGAAGATGTGTGTGTGTGTATGCGTGTGTGTGTGTGTGTGTGTGTACCAATATAACAAAGGGTATTGCAAAAGAAATATCACACACACACACACACACACACACACACACACACACACACACACACACCTTACTCCAGTTCAGACAGGAACCTAATCATAATACAATATAGTTACTTCAGCGTAATAATCATATACACAAACAAAAATACACCGATTCACACCGGAAACCATAAAATACTTACACCACACACACACACACACACCACACACACACACACACACACACATGAAACCTTAAAACCTACACAAAACAAACACATCATCACCATCACAAAGAAATGCAATCCAATCACTGAAAGAAGCCTTCATAGTATAGTAGTACATTTAAAGGCATGTGTCGCGGTGAATAACAGGAGGAAATCACACACACACACACACACACACACTCACACATTACACACACACACACACACACACACACACACACACACACACACACACACACACACACATTCCACTAATCTGTAAAAAATCCAACAATGCAGGATGAATCTAGGCTACACATTTAACCGTTCCAAAACTCTGGGAAATATCATTATATTGGTGTTGTGGTAATGGTTTAAAGGGTTGGTATGGTATGGTATGGTATGGGCGGGTACTGACTCTCCTATAACTCTATCCTATGCATTTGCCTCGCCATTTTTTTGCGAGGTAGTCACGCTGGGATGGAAGGAGGGGGTGGGGGTGGGGTGGGGTGGGGGGGGTCAGGGGGAGGAAGAAGGTAGTGTGTGGGTAGCGGGAGAGGAAAGGGAAAGTACTATTCGTTGTTGTGACCTGCCGAGTATAAAGGAGTCAGTTTTGATGCAAAGGGATGATGGTAGATGGAGAAGGGATGTTTTGTTATGACCACGGCAATGCGTTACTTATTAAACAGAAGTATATTTAACATGTTTAGGGAGGGGGGAATGAAAAGTGGCTTAATTAAAATAATAAAAAAATAATTATAAGTAAGCTTACACACAGAAGTCCCCTTGAAGTTGAAACACCTTCTGCTTTACTATCATTTCCCTCATACAAGTAGTTCAGTAAAGAGTAGACTCCATCAAATAATATGTGAATAAGTAAATATACCACTTTGTGATGATCAATAGCTCTATTTACCGTTTGCAATCCCTTTGTAATCCTTCGTAAATGACTCTCTCCCCTACCCCCTTTCCTCCTCCTCCTATTCTTCCCTCCCCCTTTCCCCCTACCCCTTTCCTCCTCCTCCTATTCTTCCTTCCTACCCCTTTCCTCCTCCTCCTATTCTTCCCTCCCCCTTTTCCCCCTACCCCTTTCCTCCTCCTATTCTTCCCTCCTACCCCTTTCCTCCTCTTCCTATTCTTTCCTCCCTTCCCGTCATCAAACCGACAAAAGCCCAACAATAAAAGTTTTTCCTCTCCCCCAACTCCCGTCCAATTCCTTCTAATCCCCCTCCCTAAACCATACTCTATACCCCTCACAGGATCCCCTCCCAATCCCCTTTCTCACAGACTAACTCCTCCCCGATTAGGACCCCCTCCAATCCCTAACCTAGACAGGTCACCACCTTCAATCCCCCAATTCCTCACCACTATCCACTCTTATGAACCCCTGCAATCCCTCTACCTTCATCCCACTCAACCTCTATTAATCCTTCTCCCGTCAATCCAACTCCAAATCAATAAACCCCGTTTCTCCTTGTCCCACTCCACCTCTATTAAAACCTAAAAAAAAATCCCACTCCCTTCACCACACTCCACTCCCATTAACCCCTCAAAATCCCTCTCCCACGGCCCCACATCATCATCATCATCCTACTACTACTGCCTCCCCCCCACCCCCGGGCCATCTCTCCCCCCACTCCCAGCCATCCTGCACAACCAACCCACCGTGCAACCAATCAACCCTGGCGGACAATTGAGGTAATAACCCACCTCTGAACCGCTCGACTTACAACAGCAAACAAACAGTCGACCAAACCACCCTCTTGGACGGAACAGCAAGTGGACGCAACCCACAATTTGTTCCCTCCTCCTCCTCCTCCCCCTCCCCTCCCCTCTCTCTCTTTCTCTCTCTGGACAATAGTGGCCTATCAACGAATCCAAGTGTAGGAAATGGCACTTAAGCGATCCTAAGCTAAAGCGTTTGTACGGTAGCGGTCAATAGCAATCTCCATATCGTCAAGTTGTAGCCTCGGATAATAACAAAACTGTCTTAAAAGTGGAATTTACGTCATGCAGGTGGATGTTTTGGTGTGTAGATGAACGAGGATATTAGTATGCATTAAATTTTCCCCCATTTATATTCAAGATTAATATATATTAATGGTATATAATTATTAATGAGGTACTGAAGGGCAGGAGGGATGAAGATTATAATATTATTATATACCTTCTTCTGTACTTTCTTAGTCGTATGTTTTGAGGTTACAGATTTCTCTCTACCCCCCAAAAAAAAAAAAAATTGTTACGAAACAGAGTTAATATTATACTGATGAAAACCTACTACTCCTTTCACAAGCCTTGGATGGACGATAACGATGATGAGTGACTGGCTGGAAAGATAACACGATGACAGAACAACGGGTGTCAATCAGGAGAAGGGGGGACCGAGAGGAAGGATTGCATCAAACTTTACAGAAATAGCACAGGGTTAGTAATTCTTAGACACACAGGCTACTTCCAGGCAAGAGTGACGTAAGGGTCAAGTACAGTATCTCCTGATTGACTGGTTGGCTGATATGTCACTACTTGCTCTCACTAACAGGACGGGGGAGTGAGGGAAGTGGGTGGTGGGGCCTGGTGACTGAGGAGGGGGTTGGGTACTGAATGAGAGAGAGAGAGAGAGAGAGAGAGAGAGAGAGAGAGAGAGAGAGAGAGAGAGAGAGAGAGAGGAGGCAAAGTTGTTGTTGTTGTTGGATAGCGCCTCGTCTCTCTCCTCCTCCTTGTTGTTCCCTGTCATCATCATTTACCATCTATCATCATTATTATTAGCGTTCTTCCTACCTTCTTTCTTACAACCACCTCCCTTGTATCTATTCTTCTCTTCTTTCCTTACGTACAGTCACATGCAATACTCCTGAAACACCATCGAACGAGAGAACCTGCAAACTCAACTAAGCTATAGCTGAAGGTCTATTTTAACTTGGTTCTTAATTAAGGGGAGATTCTCTTTTGGGACAGTGGAATGTCTGTGATTCCTCCAAACTATGCCTGGAAACAGACGACCCTTATGTTGCTTTAGTGAGGGATGTGTTTCGTGGAATTGTTTGAAGGAATCAATAGTATTTCCATTCACCAGTGAGACAAAATATCCCTTTAAGATTTATTTATTCATTGGCTCTGTTTTATTCATCCGTTGCTGGAGTTTTTTGCGCGTGACTGTAAGATATGCTGGTACTTAGTGAGGTAATCTCTCCTGAGGGTACAGTTGTGGACAAATGAAACAAGACACACTTAAAACTGGCCCCTACTCAAGTATAGAATAAGACACACACGCCTTTAAATACAACGCCTCAGTCTACCTTATGCTCAATGAGGGGCAACTTTACTCGTACTGTTTCATATGTCCACAAATGTACCTCCAATTTCTATGTTTATTTTCTCCTCGCCTCCCATTCTCATTCCTTTTACTCTCTTTTTTTTTTTTTTCCTGTCTCTTTCTCTGTGCTTTCCTTTCCTTTCCCACTCCTCTTTTCGACATTTCTTGCCTCCTTTCTTCCCACGTCCTCTCTTAACTCCCTCCCTCCATTACCACAGCTTTCTCTCTCTCCCACACATCCCTTCTCCCATTTCTATCACTCCCACACTCTTTCTTATTATCAGTCTGACTCTCTCTCTCTCTCTCTCTCTCTCTCTCTCTCACTGCCTTCTCTCCCACAGCCCTTCCTTTTTCATCTAGTCTCTCTCTCTCTCTCTCACTCTCTCTCTCGCTCTCTCTCTCTCTCTCTCTCTCTCTCTCTCTCTCTCTCTTAGCCACTTTCAACTTCCCACACTCCTTCCCTCATCTCCCACTCCCATCCATCCCACACTCCTTCACACTAGTTCCACTCTTCCCACTCCTTCGTTCGTTCGTTTTCCAGGCCCCACTCCCACTCCCACTCCCACTACTCAATGTTACTGGCTTCTCTCCAACTTACATCAATCCCACACTCACTGCTTCATTCTCTCTCTCTCTCTCTCTCTCTCTCTCTCTCTCTCTCTAGCCTACCAACATATGGGGTTTGATATTCACTCACTCTCTCTCTCTCTAGCTTACAAATCTTAAGGCGTCTGTGATATTCATTCTCCCTCCCTCTCTCTCTCTCTCTCTCTCGAATATGCTAGCGAGTCCTCCAAACTAAGCGACCTTGGACTATATTACCGAGCAGCGAGAGACGTGTTCCTTGGTGTAGGTATAGGAGAGATCACACACACACACACACACACACACACACACACACACACACACACACACACACACCTTCTTTCCTTCCTTCCGATAGCAACAGTGGAGGAGGAAGGGTCATTACGTCACCTCTCCCTCCTCCTCCTCCTCCTCTTCCTCCCTCCTCCTCTACTCTTGAATATTTTAGTCATACGTACAAATAATACTTAATGCATACCGTACTGAATATATGGGAATGGGACAATGTGTGTGTGTGTGTGTGTGTGTGTGTGTGTGTGTGTGTGTGTGTGTGTGTGTGTGTGTGTGTGTGTGTGTGTTGTTTTGTTTAGCTTTGGTGTGTTTTATTCTCTCTCTCTCTCTCTCTCACATTACTTCCACTCCCTTCTCTCTCCCTCTCATATTCCTCCAACTCATATCCTTCAACTCCCTTCCCTCTCACTCATATTCCTCCCACTCCCTTCCCTCTCACTCCCCTGCTCCTTCGTCCACTTCACTGCATGACTCGAAAATCTAACACGACCAAATACGGGGAGATGAAGAGAAGATGAAGAGAGTACGGAGAAGAAGCAAGAGAAAAGGAGAAACGATAAGAGAAAAGAAGAGAAAAGATAAAAGTAAGAGAAAAGAAGAGAAAAGTAAGAGAAAATTAAGAAGAAAGAGAAGATGGAACGAGAATAAAGAAAAGTAGTAGAAAGAGAATTCAAAGAAGAGATGAAAAGAAGGAGAAGCAGAAAAAGAGACGAACAAGAGAATGGAAGGATAGGAGGATAAAGAGAGTAAAAAAAAAACATGAAGAATTGATGGAAAATAAGAAAGAAAATAAAAGTAGAGGATGCAGAGAAAGCGACGAAAGGAATAGAATGGGAAGGAAAAGGAGGAGGAGGAGGAGGAGGAGGAGGAGGAGGAGGAGGAGGAGGAGGAGGAGGAGGGAGAGAGAGAAACTGTTATGAGGGAGCGAAAAAGTAAGTAATTTCTCCCGAGCTCAATTGTTTTTATTTGATTCCTCCACAGTCCTTAATTATTTTCTCTCTCCCCTTCCTCCTCCTCCTCACCATCCTTATTACTCCCTCCCTAACCCCCTCTTCGCCCTCCCTAACCCCCTCTTTCGCCCTCCCTAAACTCCTCTTCGCCCTCCCTAACCTCTTTATCTCCCTACCTCACTTTCTGAACCCCTTCCCATCTCCCATCTTCGCCTCTACTCCTTTTCCTCCTGTCCCTTTATCTGTGTCTCTCTCCCTTCCTATCTCCCCCCCTAACCTCCTCTTTCCCCTATCTCCCTTTCTGAAGCCTTTACTATCTCCATCCATCCTTCATCAACTTACTCCTTCCTTCCCTCCCTCTCTAACTCTATCTTTCCTTCCCCTCCCTACTCGCGTCTACTCAGGAGTCATGGGGCGAGGTGAGGGTGTGAGATGGTGTGGGCATACTAAGAGGGGCGGGGCACGTGTTGTCTCGTGTTGTGATGGGTACTCAGGTTTTATGTGTGTGTGTGTGTGTGTGTGTGTGTCGCTGCCCATTCCACCACCTCCTCCACCACCACTTCATTATCATCACCACCACTACCAGGACCACTACCACAACCACCACCTGGATCATGACAGACAGACAGACAGACCAGACCAGACAGATTGAGAGTGAAAGTGATATTGGCCAAGCTTGGTTTTGGAGGGCAGCGATGGTTACAGTAAGAGGAACATGACACGTGTTGGTTGTTGTCTTGTGTTTTGATGGTGGGTTAACCTGGTCTTCTCAATTGTGTCTTATACTGTCCCATACTCCCACAGACTGACGGACCAGGAAGATAGGAACTAAAGTGAGGATGATGTGGGACGAAGACGACGACGGCATACTAAGAGGGTCATGGCACGTGTTGTTGTGTTGTGATGAGTACCCAAGTGTTGTTCCCTGTGTGTGTGTTTGTATTCGTGCCCACTCCACCACCAGATACCAGGAAGATGGACACAGAAAGAAAATGAGGGAGATGGAGAGAGAACCAAAAGAGACTGGCAGGGAGTCAGATGCATACTAAGAAGATAAGAGATGTTTGAATAGATGGAGTTTGTGTGTTAATGTACAGACAAGGAAGGAGACAATGATACCGAAGAAAGAGAAAGAAAAATATAAAGAGAACGCGAGAGAAAGTGTAGGACTGAGACTTGAGAAACAGAAAGTAGAGTGTGAATAGATCGAAGACAGAGAAAGTGAGAGAGTTGGAAGGTTAAGGCAGAGAAAGCAAAGAGAGGAGAGCCAGAGTAAGAATATGTCACGAAAATGTGCCAATATCATTCACAGCTGACAATTAATTGAGTCTGAGCACTAGAGTAACCATACACTTATCCTTATAAACAAACGCATCAGAAAATTTAAAAATATTTAAGGGAAGTAAGAACACACACACACAATACCATGTACAGTACAGACAGAAATTCTTGCACGTACGTACGAGTCAAGGGCGCTGGACACATTAGGATACAACACACGCACCCTGCTTCTCACACAGCACACATACATAACACACACACACACACACACAGTACAGTACAGTGCAGAAATACAACGTAGACACAAAGAAACACAACCGATAAATAATAATAATAGTATTTCCACCTAAGGGTTTTAGGCACATACACGTGCAAACCAAAACACACACTGTTACTTACACATAACCACACATACTGTACATCTTATACAGCAGATGCTTACATTCATTCCTATCACGACCCCCTATACTCGGTAAACACTCACATCTTAACCTCAAACACACACACACACACACACACCGGCCTCTCATTCCTCCATCCATTACTTTCGCTATCTTTAATTGAAACTTTTTCACTCCTCACACGAAGTACTATGACACAAAAAGTTTCTTAATCTTGAGCCGTCCTTCCTCTCCAGAATCGGACTGTAAAGGGTTCACTGGTACATGAGATGAGTGAAGTTATAGTGAATGTGAAGCAAAGGGAGGGAGGCTGTCTGACACTATACTCCAT
Source organism: Petrolisthes manimaculis (assembly GCA_034508575.1). Taxonomy (NCBI): domain Eukaryota; kingdom Metazoa; phylum Arthropoda; class Malacostraca; order Decapoda; family Porcellanidae; genus Petrolisthes; species Petrolisthes manimaculis. Next base: position 10,244 of record JAWZYT010006510.1, on the reverse strand, counting down.
TAACTTAACCTGACCAAAATGTACCAGTTCCTCTTTTAATTTCTTGTCATTTAAAGTAGTCGGAGACAATTGCACTAATAAAACTATCATACAAAAGGTACTTATCTACAACTTAAGTGTACTATATATTACGCTAAGAGCAGTCAGAATATATCAGGTATAATTAATACTTGGAAGGATATCGGTGCATTTTTGCCCGGCTAAAAGTAAAACTGGAGTCTAAACATTCGGGAACATTGTGAAAGGGGCCTTTTTTCTAGTGGACAAACACATATAGACACACATCGAGGTCGTCTTCACCAGCAAAAGACCAAACTACCATTAAAATCCCTCCTTTCAGCTCAACAAGTCTCTCAATGTTCTGCCTTTTCGTTTAATAAGTTGTAGCGATGTTTGGACAATACTAAAGAGTCCAACACGTCACTGGACAGACTCGGGACAATTTGAGGGACCTATGATGATGTCAGAAAATTGGAGGTAAACGAGTCCTTCAATATTGCCATGCACGAAACACTACCTACAATATGGCAGGAGAGTTTTTCGAGGCATAGTCAGGCGGAATCTAGAAGCCTTTAATTCCCATACACAATCACAGGGTCCATAATTAACACATCTACAAGAAAGCATGACATACGTAAACACAGAAACAAAACATCACAAAACCCTTAACCTCTTTAAACATAATCTTTTTTAAAATCAACAAATATTTTCAGTTTCTCCAGTACCAGAGGCCACAACTATTCCACCAAACTACAAGTAGGGGATCCTTTTTTATAATGTACTTTGGAGAAAACAGTAGCCCTCCAATTCATAGATTTCAGTATTGTCCTCTTCACTCCTACCAGTTTATTGTATGACATAACTTTCTCTCCCTATCTCTATCTCTCTCTCTGTTCCCTCACCTTAGCAACCCATTTTATTTCCCCTTCTATTCCTTGGTTCGTTCACCCTCTCTCACCTACCTGTCTATTTCGGTCTTCACACACACACACACACACTCTCTCTCTCTCTCTCTCTCTCTCTCTCTCTCTCTCTCTCCTCCTCTCTCTCTCTCTCTCTCTCTGCATCCGTCCGTCACAGTTTAAGCATCGAGCCACCACACCCCACATGGTCGATGGTAAATATTACATTGCAGGGGACTCTAAGCACTGAGGGAGGGAGGGATGCAGTGGAGGGAGTGAAAGGGGAGAGGGAAAAGTGGAGGGAGGGAGAGGGAGAAGTGGAGGGAGTGAAATGGGAGAGGGAGAGAGAGAAGTGAAGTGGAGGTAGGGAATGGGGGGAAAGGAGGGGAGGGATGGGCGAGATGGAGTGAGAGGAGGGGAAATCTGGAAAAAAAGATAGGGAAGAAAAGAGGGAAGGTGAATGGGAAGGTGGGTGTTAACAAGGAAGGAAGGAAGGGTGAGAGGGAGGAAGTCCGTGTAGGAGGGGAAGAGTGGGGGGAGGAAGGGAGTCGAAGGGGGAGGAAGGGAGTGGAAGGGGGTGGGAGTGGGAGGGGGAGGAAGGAGAGGGAGGAAAAAACGGAAGGGAGAGAGGGGAGGTCATAAAAATTTATTGAGGGCAGGAGGGGAAGGTGAGAGAAGACGAAAGGAAGGAAGGGAGGAATGAAAGGTGGAAGGGAGGAACACGAGTAACGAAGGCACATGAAAGAGAGATCAATGGTTGGATGTTACAAGATGGAATGGAGAGAGAGAGAGAGAGAGAGAGAGAGAGAGAGAGAGAGAGAGAGAGAGAGAGAGAGAGAGAGAGAGAGAGAGAGAGAGAGAGAGAGAGAGAGAGAGAGAGAGAGAGAGAGAGAGAGAGAGAGAGAGAGAGAGAGAACGAAATAGGTGAGGTAAGGTGAGTGAGTGTGTTTGTTTGTGTGTTGGCACATAATATTATATTGTATGTGTATAATGAGTGTGCGTGTTTTATATGGATAATATTTTTATTTTATATTATTTTATTTATTGTGTGTGTGTGTGTGTGTGTGTGACCAACCAGGCTCCTTTCATCACTCTCACAGTCTCTTGTCTCCTTCCTCTTCTTTTTCTCATCACTGGTATGTACATAGTATATACACACAACACACACACTTATATCAACACACGCATTAAAAAAGTATGGGTAATAATTATATAATAATAAGCAATAATAAAAAAAATGCACAGTATATTTGGATTATTACTCAATGTGTGCGTGTGTGTGTGTGTGTGTGTGTGTGTGTGTGTAATATAGAACACTGATACATAATACATTACATATTACACCCAGATAAAAAAACAACAACAACAACAACACCTTTTTACACTGGTGAGTTGTATACCTATTTGTATGTAAACAGATTGAATCAGGTCAAAACTTGAAGGCTTAAGTCTGTGTGGTTTGGCTTGCCTGTGTAAAGAACAATTGATTCCTCCTTCACTCGGCCCTGGCCTCAATAACAACAATCACTCACAGAAAATTATACAAACGTGTCAATGAGAAACAGTCGTATTGTCTTAATGAAGGGGAGGCTTGTTGTTGTTGTTGTTGTTTGGTTTATCAGCAGCACCCCTATAAATAAAAAAGGGGGGTGGGGAAACGGAGAGGGGAAGGGGGGGTGGGGGGTCCATTCGAAAACTCTAATAGGTCCAACTGTATACGGTATATACATTTTTGGGAGTTCCAGCAGGAGTAGCATTATATATATTACAACTGATTGATTGAACGCAAGAATTATTACCGTATCATCACAACACAATTGACCTTCTTCCATATTGGTTAGAGAGTTGGCGTAATTATAATTTTCCCACGAATGTACAGTTAAGGCTCAGAATTCCTTTAACAACACTTACTAATGAAACTGCCTCGGCAAAAACTTATACGAATCTATGTTTGTTGGTTTCTACAATATCTATCGGTTTATTTAATTAGATTCAGTCAGTCAGTCACGAGCCTCATGCACTTTCATTCACTTGATGCAGGACTTCTGATCGTAACCGTACATCTTTTCGAAATATTTATCGCAATATTGGTCTTCCTTTAGTTTTATCATCATTCATTTATTACTAAGCTTGGGACCTCATCATACTTCTTACATTTAGCGAGGTTTATGTGAACATGAAAATATAAAATATATAAAAAAAATTGGTAAATCATATTCTTGTCCAACACACACGTGACATGACGTGCACACACACACACACACACACACACACACACAAGAACAGCGCAATCCCCACTATCGTCAAACACCTTAATAGTTAATTCTCTAGTTAAAACTACTTCAAACACACACACACACACACACACATAGTCAACACAATAAATAACTCCTAAGAATAACACACACACACACACACACACAGGCCTACACAGCACCTCAATATTAATCCCCCCCCATTAATCCTAATCCTGACCTGACACCACTACCCTCCCAGGACATGTACACATGTACAGTCCTATTGTATATTGTGTTTTTTTCTATGTTCAATTTATTATTCATCCCTAATATTTATACATGTATTCATTCATTCATCCTCATTTTATTTTTATTTTTAAATGTATTATGTATATTTTCAGCCTATCAGCTGCCATTTACTAATAAACCGTATATTATTATTATTTATTATTACACACACACACACACACACACACGGAACACACAAAAATCCATAAAAAGAACCTCACATTCACTTATTACACGATTGACACACATCGCATAACCAGAAATATACGACACACATACAGATATATTTTACTTTCTCCCTTTCCACTCCTAACACACTTTAGTCATTTATCTATTTATCAATCTATCTATCTATTTACATATCATAAAATTATATCCCATTACATATAAATACCGGTATATCTATATAATCTAATACTCAAAAGACAATCATTACCACTCAAAAGATGCCTAAATATACAATCCCATTCATTACACTGCACTATACAATCATATATATACAGCTGTATCAGGGTAAACATGAAAGTTATGTATGTAGACTGAGAGACATTGGAAAAAAATCTGGTAAACAAACAAGCTTCATGATGGCAGCAGCAGGGAGTGTTTTGATGTCCGCTCACCTCATCATTAAACTACAACATCATCACTTTAGGGAATACGAAAAATTAGTGTCCGTGTATAATCTATGATGCAGTGGTGGTGGTGACGAGTGGCTTCCGGTGAGGCTCTTAACTTTCGACATTAGTTTGTGGTACACATAGATGATTAGATAGATAGATAGAGATAGATGGATAGATAGATATGTATTGATTGATAGATGGATAGATATAGATAGATAGATATTGGCTGACTGATAGATGAATAGAATGATGGATAGATAGATATTTTTCAGATCACAGATTATAATATTGCATTACACTACATCCTTCCTTATGACATTTACATCCATAAATATAATTGATAGTTACGACAGCTACGCAGTTTGATGTCAGAAAAAGAACAATGCATGACGTGTGTGATCTTCCGTACACCCTCTGTCTATATATATGAGAGAGAGAGAGAGAGGAGAGAGAGAGAGAGAGAGAGAGAGAGAGAGAGAGAGAGAGAGAGAGAGAGAGAGAGAGAGAGAGAACAGGGGAGAGGTGTCGGGGAGTTACTGATACCTCTAAAGTCTAAAATATGCCAAGAAACAGATTAACACCTTCTGAACGAGGAGGAGGGGGAGGAGGAGCAGGAGGTAGGGGTGGAGGAGGAGGAGGTGGGGGTGGAGGAGGGTGGTGGAGGGGGTGGAGGAGGTAGAGGTGGGGTTGGAGGTGGTAATGACAATGGTTATGGAAGTGGTTAGTACTGGTTGTAAGGAGTGGAAGTGATGGTTATTGTGGTAGTGATGATGGGTAGTAAGGGGAGATGGTGACAGTGATGATGACAGTGATGATGCTCTTGCCATCCTGGTGTTCAGTGGCAATGATGGAGTGGGAAGGGGGAGTGGGAAGGGGGAGTGGGAAGGGGGGGGGAAGCGAGAAGGTGGGGGGTGAATGAGTGGGTGAGAAAAGAAGGAAGTAGGAGGAAGTTGGAGGGGGGGCTGACTTGGAGTAAGGCGGGGACACAGGGTGAGTGAGTGGCGAGTGGGTGACGTGAGTAGGGGTGAGGATGACGAGTGAGTAGAATGTATTTTTTTTTTTTTATGAAGTGCGAGTGGGAGGGACACAGAATAAGAGAAGTGAGGAAAGAGTGAGGGAGGGACGGTATGGGATGAAGAGGGTGTGAATGGTGTGGTAAAAGAGAATGAGAAAGAAGTGAATGAAGTGATGGAATACAGATTGAATATTTAAAGCGCTAGAGGGAATGGGATGGACACAGAAAGGAATGGAAAAGCAGGGTAAAGAAAAGTTGAATACAGAGAGAGAGAGAGAGAGAGAGGAGAGAGGAGAGAGAGAGAGAGTGAGAGAGAGAGAGAGAGAGAGAGGAGAGAGAGAGAGAGAGAGAAGTTCGAGGTAAGAAAAGAGAGGGTACGGGTTATAAATATAGTAAAATATAAACAGCTGTGAAGAGAGAGAGAGAGAGAGAGAGAGAGAGAGAGAGAGAGAGAGAGAGAGAGAGTCCTATCGAACCCCCCAGCTGTTGCCACCCCAACCCACCCACTGACATAACTTCTGTTCTGTGACTAACACCACCATTCCTCTAAAGCTAACACCAACACTGTCCTCTCACTAATAACACCAACACTGTCTTCTCACTAATAACACCAACACTGTCTTCTCACTAATAACACCACACTGCTCTTCTAAACCAAACACCACCACCAACACTACAGCAATCACTCCTTCACTACTACTACTACTACTTCTACTACTACTATATAATATTACTACTACCACATACGGTCACTTTATGAAAACAACTAGGCTACACTACAGCAATCACTCCTTCCCTACTACTACTACTACTACTACTACTACTACTACTACAACCATTCAACCAACCAACCAGCCACACACATGGTCATTTTCTGGAAACTGCTACACTACAGCAATCACTAACGGCATTCCAATACTCGAATCTCGCCCCCTCTCGAACCCGCATGCCTTTTACAGGGAACCCCTCTGTCACTGAACCAACACAAAAAAAAAAATCGAAAAGAAAAAAAAAATGGGCTGAAATAACCCCAGAACAGATGTCGGGAAATATAATAAATAACTAGTTAAAAAAATATAATGGGAGACACAAACATAATTGGTACTAGAATAAAATATACAAAATGAAATCAAAAGAACCTTAAAGTAAAGTCAATTGATCATAAAAAAAAAAAAATAATAGAATAAATAATGTGACTGAAGGGAAAATAAAATGAAATTATAAATGATAAAGAAGTACGGTAGTCCGAAAATATACCATGTAAATACAACCACACGTATGATGAAACTGTCAAACATAAACCACAGATATGGAGGGAAATAATAAAGAAGTGACTAAAAAGGAACACACACATAGAACCAAAACAATCAAAGGATAACAAGAAAAATATAACATAGAGACGGAAAAAGAAATGGTGAAGTGTAAAGCATGGATGGAACCGAACCAAAACAAATATACATACATACATACACCTTTAAAACATACATACATACATACATACATCTTTATAACATACATACATACACTTTAAAACCTACATACATACAAACACTTTTATAACATACATACATACATACATACACCTTTAAAACATACATACATACACTTTTAAAACATACATACATACACCTTTAAAACCTACATACACCTTTAAAACTCCTTCCAACATCTATCCATCCATCCACCAGACACCATACATCTATACATATATACTGTAATTATTTATACATTCAATATCAAGACAACAACACCACCACTATTCATTTCTTCCACTATCTAAACCTCTTAATAATCACCAACAACATCTATCCTCATTCCTTATCGTTTATTTATATCCACCTCCACTAGTTCTAACACCAAAAACATCCACACACTCTCCTCCACCACCATCATCATCCACATCTCTCCATCACCATCATCCAATCCACATCTCTCCACCATCACCATCTCAACGACGATGTAAGGGCTAGCCAGGAGTACCAACCTAAGGCGTCATGGGAAGGAAGTGTCGGAGGGGTTGGGTAGCCCTGCCTGTCATCTCCGGCCACAGCTGCCCAGCGTAAACAAACATGGCGGACTCATGGCCACTATCAAGCTGCTTCTCACTGCACGGTAGTCTCTCTCACTCTCTCTCTCTCTCTCTCTCTCTCTCTCTCTCTCTCTCTCTCTCTCTCTCTCTCTTATTTAGATTTATGTTCATTCGGTCACTATAATCCCGAGTCAGTCAGTTTATCACCAGTCTATCTAAGTCCCCTCTATGTGTGTGTGTGTGTGTGTGTGACGAGATACTGACCACAACTGTAACCCTACATTAGGTATATAATTGTAGTCTACAGTGACGGAGAGTTCTGCACCACACCACCAATATACAGACTCTGGTAACCAATTTCCTGTAAAGCTGTATAGTTTCATACACAGGTTTTTTATCCTCTAAATATGAATACAGAAATACTATTTAACTGTAATATAACGACATACGGTACCTCCAGTGAATCTAACACAGCAATACCTGGTAGTAAGCAAGCACCAATTTTATAACAACGGCCAGATGTTTGAGCTAAACTTATGTTATATGATGGTGGAATAGGTGAGAATCCCATGTCTGTAAGTTGGAAGATGGCTCCTGATTCAGTACAAACAATGCCAGGAGAAAAACGCCCAAAATTGTAACTTTATAGATGTGTTTCGTTGCATAATTTGGAGGATTCAATTGCCCTTCAATTTACAACCAAGAGAACTGGGGTGGCGAGGGAAGGAGTGGAAGAAAGTAGATGGAGCTGGGGTAGAGGGAAGAGGTGGAAGGGGTGGGTGGAGAGAAAGGGGGGTGGAAGGAGTGGGTGGAAAGGAAAGGGATGAAAGGAGTGGGTGGAGAGGGAAGAGGTGGAAGGAGTGGTGGAGAGGAAAGGGGTGGACAGAGTGGGTGGAGCAGGGTGGAGGAGAGGAAAAGGGTAAAATAAGTGGATGGAGAGGAAAGAGGTGGAAGGTTGAGAGACGCTTACAAATAAATACGAAAAAGAGTTGTGCTTAACAGGCGTAACAGCAGGAGGAGGGATAGGAATGAAAGGCATGGCACTGAGAAAGCGACAGGTGGCACTGACGGTGGGTAGGACGAGGGAGGCACCACTGGAATGAGATGGGATGGCAAGGGACTACTACCAGTAATGATGGAATTAGGATGGGATTACCTATAAGATGAGAGAATGGTGGTCACTAACTCAAAGGAGATAGTACTACTACTACTACTACTACTACTACTACTACTATTAATAATAATAACAACTTTATAAACGTTGGGAATATATAGATGAAGAAGTGACAAGTGGTAGAGGTGTGTGTGTGTGTGTGTGTGTGTGTGTGTGTGTGTGTGTGTGTGTGTGTGTGTGTGTGTGTGTGTGTGTGTGTGTGTCACTGGATGACAAACAAGTGGTGGTGCAGCTAAATTATAAGGGGATAATTATGTGCAATGTTTTTACGAAATATGAATTCAATGATATCATCAAAGCTGTAGAGCCAGCAGTTCTCCCTGCGATGAGCAAAATAGTTTGGCAATAATCTGAGATCGAGCCAAATGACAGGGAATTAAAAAATGGATTGGACTTTGATGAACAGCTCCAAGATTTTTTTATTTTATTTTTTTTTATGGGTAAGGCAACAACATAGTGAAGGCAAAATCCTCACCTGTGGCTATGACTGAAAAAATGAAGATCAAATCACTATGACGGTAAAGTTTATGGTAAGAGTGGGTTGTTTATATGAAGGAGAGGGAGTTGTATATATGAAGCACATTAATAAAAGCCTTACACCTCACTGGTAAAAGAGATAGAAGCTGATTAATAAGGTGTTTGACGTCTCCTTCCCCAGCCAGTCTAAACAGGAAGCATCTCACACAGTCTCTCTTTTCCCTCCCTCCTTCTCCTTCTCCTTCTCTCTCTCTCTCTCCTTCTCTTGACACCCATAAATCATCCTTGCTTCACCTGTGCTCTCTCTCTCTCTCTCTCTCTCTCTCTCTCTCTCTCTCTCTCTCTCTCTCTCTCTCTCTCTCTCTCTCTGTTCGGTGTAATGTTTTTTTTTTTCACCTCCGTTTTCTTCCTGTTCTCGATTTCTCTCACCCCGGCTTTCTCCAATTTTCTCTCTTCTCTCTTTCCTCCACGTCTCTGTATGCTTACACCCTTCTCTCCTCTTCCTCCCTCCCTCCCTCCCCCCTGATTCACGTTTCTCCCCCCCTCTCTCTCTCTCTCTCTCTCTCACTTCCACGTACTTTTATCACCCATTTCCCATTTCCTTCATTTACTTTCATGTCTTTAACTCATTTTCTCATCTATCCCTCATTTTTTCATCTTCCTCTCTTCATATTTCTCTCTCTCTCTCCTTCCCTCCAACACCTGCTATTCGTGACTCACTTGTGCTCCCTTTTCTCTCCCTCCTTGCTTGCTTCCTCTTTTCACCTCCCCCCTCTTAATCTCCCTCCCCTGCCCCCCCCCCCACTTCTTCCAGCAGCCTGTCACGAGATAAAGATTTGGTCTCCTGAGTCTCTCTCTCTCTCTCTCTCTCTCTCTCTCTACGTGTGTACTATTTCATTTTTTCCATATTCCCTTGTATCTTTCCTACTTTCCTCTATTATCTATACTTTCGTCTCTATTTCTCTCTTGCATACTTCCTCCTTTATCACTTCTTTTCCTCGTCTTACTCTCTTCCTTTTCCTTCCTCTCTTCCTCTTCCCCTTCTCTCCGTTACACCTTTGTCTTGCCCACCAACCACACCTCTCCTCTCCTCTCCTCTCCCTCTCTTCTCCTTCATATTCCTCTTGTCCCTTTTCCCTCCCTTCCCTCCGATGCTTCTTTGTCTCTCTCCCTCCATTCCTCTCCTCCTCCTCCCTTCCTTCCTTCCTTCTTTCTTTCTTTACTCCCAGTTCCACGGGGTTTCTTCAATTCCTCTTCGTCAATTCCTTTCATTACACTGTTAACTATTTTCTCTCCTTCCTATCTCCTCTCTCCATATCTTTCCTCTCTTTTGTCTATCTTCTTCCTCTTATATATATATTTTTGGGGGGTATTGTTTTCCATTTATTTTGTTTAATTTTGTTCCTCATTTCTTTCTTCTATTTTTTTTCCTTTCATCCTTTTATTTCTAACCATTTTCATCATCCTTGCATTTTCCTTTACTTCGTTCCCTTCCTCCTCAC